>CM050218.1:34322500-34325000 GCA_027475355.1 Coilia nasus | reverse complement strand
CTCATGGACACATTTACAAGACTTTAGGCAGATGCTACTGAGAAACTTTTGAGTGCACTCATCCCAACAAAGAAAGAGATAGAGGGACACAGAGATAAAGAGAAAAAGGCAGAGAGCGAGAGAGGCAAAAAAAGAGAGAAGCAGAGGAAAGAGAGGAAAGAATTCGCGAGAAAGTCAGAAATCATTCCAAGTTGTCTCTTGAATAGCTACTCCCACGGTGTGAGGACTTAGAGGCTTTTAGCAGACAGTTTTGGGTTTGGCCCTCATTGCTCCGAGCCCTGGTATGGATTGAGCCTGCTGTTAGGGGCCCTCTGGTAATAGCCCAATTCACCGAGGCCAGAGATGCAGGGGCAGGGGCAGCAGAAGGAGAGAGGATAAGAGATAATGGAGGAACAGACTGACTGTGTACAGCTGACTGTGTACCTTCATGTTCATTTCACTCATCACACAGTACAAATAATTCCCCTTTTATCTTTTTTTTCATTTGTAATGAAGGACTGTGAGAGGAGCATTGCATGGTATTTTCCCTTCTTGCCATCAAAAGTCTGTCTATCTGTCTGTCTGACTTTGAAGAGCACAACCTGGCACCTGGGAACAGAGGTGAGGAAGAGCAAGAGAAGACAGACAAGCTTGTGAGAGAGGTGGTGCACTCCTAGGCAGAGGTGAGGGAGAGGTGGAGCGTACCTAGGCAGCTAGTGAGAGAGGTGGAGCGTACCTAGGCAGCTTGTGAGAGAGGTGGTGCACTCCTAGGCAGAGGTGAGGGAGAGGTGGAGCGTACCTAGGCAGCTAGTGAGAGAGGTGGTGCACTCCTAGGCAGAGGTGAGGGAGAGGTGGTGCACTCCTAGGCAGAGGTGAGGGAGAGGTGGAGCGTACCTAGGCAGAGGTGAGGGAGAGGTGGAGCGTACCTAGGCAGCTTGTGAGGGAGGTGGTGCACTCCTAGGCAGAGGTGAGGGAGAGGTGGAGCATACCTAGGCAGAGGTGAGGGAGAGGTGGAGCGTACCTAAGCAGCTTGTGAGAGAGGTGAATGTAGGTGGGCAGAGGAAAGAGAAGTGAAATGTACCAAAGTTGTGACCAGAAGGAGAATGACAGAAGATAGAGAAGCTAGCAGGAGCGGAGTGGAATGCACCTAAGCAGAAAAGAGGGATGTGGAATGCACAGAGGCAGAGGTGAGAGAGAGGTGGGACGCACCTAGGTTGTCTGTGACCTCATATGTGTCCTGGAAGTCCTTCATCCTGAAGCTGATGACATCCACAAAATCATCCACCAGGCGAAACAGCTCCTTTATGTTAGGGCCAAACTACAAGAGAGAAAGAGAGAAAGGTGAAGAGAGCGGTGGAGAGGAAAGGAGGGTGGGGGTGGCAGTGTGTTTGTGTGTGTGTGTGTGTGTGTGTGTGGGGGGGGGGGGGGGGGTATAAACAAGGCCAAAATTATATGTCTATGATTCCATGGTTTTGAGATTGTTGACTGATATTCTCTCAGTCTTTTTTGAGCTGTGCTACAACAAAAATGTACAGTAGATGGGAAACCGAGCCATTAGACATTTACAGGAATAAATCTTTTAGGGGAAAGTGGGAGAGTTTAGTCTTTGGTGGCATAGTGGGACAGGAGATTTTGGCAGTCTATGAGGTGCTCAGGAGAGGCTGGTGTTTTCTCATGACCTTCCATTTCCACACACAGGCAGAGGGGAAGACAGAATTGGAAAGAGAGAGAGAGAGAGTGATAGAGAGAAGGGGGATATAGAGAGAGTGGCAGAGAGAGGGAGAGAGAAAGAGAAAGAGCGGATAGAGAGGGATAGAGTGATGGCCTACCAGTTGTGCTTCCTCCCATTTGTCTCTGTTCTCTTCCATCAGCAGGTTACTCACAGACTGCACAAAGTTCTACAGGCACACACAGGTATGGACATGGGTTAGAGGAGAGAGAGAGAGAGAGAGAGAGAGAGAGAGAGAGAGAGAGAGAGAGAGAGAGAGAGAGAGAGAGAGAGAGAGAGAGAGAGAGAGAGAGAGAGAGAGAAGAACAAGAAAGAAAGAAAGAGATGGAAAAAGAAAGAAAGAAAGAAAGAAAGAAAGAAAGAAAGAAAGAAAGAAAGAAAGAAAGAAAGAAAGAAAGAAAGAAAGACAGACATATAGACAGAAGGGCATAAAGAGAGACATTCTACCCTGGTGTCCAGGCTGCTGGGACTGTATTGGACTCTTCTGAAGATCTCGGTCATGTTCTTTAGCACGTCCACGATGGCCAGCAGGTCCCCACTGTAGCTCGTCCCATCGCTCGATGTCACCCGCAGCTTGGTCATCACCTCAGAGACTCCATCTCCCACAAGCCCCCTCTGTGCTTTGGACAGGTGTTCACGAGTCTGTGGAATCAAAAGGGGCAAAGAAAGAGCTACTTTATAGATCCAGGGCATTGACTCATGCAGGGGCAAACATTGACCAAAAGGCAAGACTTGGCCATGCAAGATTACTTAGATTATACATCACATTACATGTGCAGAGGTAATTCAACA
>CM050218.1:34290000-34320000 GCA_027475355.1 Coilia nasus | reverse complement strand
CCTCTTCTGGGAGCCCCCTCCGCAGGTGCGGGTACAGGGGTCCCAGGAGCTCCAGGGCTGCCAGGTGCCGGCGATGGGGCACTCGCCCAGGTTACACTCCTCGCCCTCCAGCCACTCCCCCCGGCACTCTGACCCCCCATACGATGGCCCGCTGCATTCTCGGATGCGCTGGCGAGTCCCGTTGGAACACGTCACCGAGCACGAACTCCAGCTCGACCAGTCGTTCCACACGCCATCCACTAGGTGGGGGGGAGGGGCAACAAAACATCAGCAGGGTCAACAGAACATCACATGAGGGCACCAGAACATCAGCTCTCTACAGGGGAAAATTACAGGGTATTAAGCGAAATGAGCAGTGAGAAATCTCATTAAAAAAATCCAGAATGTCCCTCTTGCATTTAAGAAAGCGAATCGCTGAGCCATGACGTTTGGCTGTATGTCAACACCAAAATTCAGCACCAACCATTTATTTGACTGTGTGTTGACATGAACACAATAATTTGACTGTGTATGGGCATGAACACATTAATTTCAGTAAAGCAGGAGATCTTCAGCGCTAATTGTATGATTGCAAGCTCATTGTCAGCTTGTAACAAAAGACTCTCCTCATTTACTGTCATTTTGCTGACACCGAGGTCAAATCTTTTTCCAGGATGGTCTTGTAGAGAACAGCAAGACTTAAAAAGGGTCTAAAGTAGCTTTTTGGCAAGTTCATCTGCAAAATGTGATGGCAAAACAACTTAGCCTAATCACATCTCATTCCTCCCTGTTGTCAGTCTATCAACAAGCTGAGAATGTACAGTATTGGAACTCTTGTAATAATACAGTTATAATTTAGTTTTTTTGGGAGAAACTAATAAAAACTAAATATTACCTTATACAAATCAAAACATGACCTTGATTGTGGGATTTTCAGATGCCTTTAAAGTAATGTGTTTTTACATTTTTACATTTTTAACATAAGAATGTTTCCATATGTTTCACCATGATGAAATTTTAATAAAAAAGTGATAATTAAACTTGCAATTTTAACAAACAGTTACTATGTTTACATGGACATTTGTAATCCAATTAGAAACGGAATAACTACTCAAATCCGAATAAAAATGCACCTTGATCGCAATAAAACTGCCTGATCTGATAAAAAATTTAATTGGATTGAAAGGGGTGGTGTAGTCCGTTACAACCCTCATGGACACACTTATTCCGATTCTTTCTGGAGGGGTTCTATGACGTGTTCAGGTCCAACTACCAATAAGACGTCCATCCTTAACCTGCTTACCTGCTCCTTAACATTTGAATGTGTTGTATAATTTTTGTAACTGTCATGTAAATGCTACAATTCGCATTAGATCTATACTGATCAGAAAAGTAACTGTCCATGTTAATGTAGCTATCGACAGTTATCCTTAGACTGGCAGTTGCTTTGCTACATAAGTGGTCTCTCCAGTGTAGAGAAACACAACTCAAATAACAAAGGATGTATAGAAGTACCTATGTGTTCAGCAGGGCAAAACTGAACACTGAAAGTCAATGTCAGTACTTTATGCGGCTCTACGAAGCCTGTGTGAGGGAGGAGCCAAAAGCCTGTCCTGACAGTGATAACACACATCACCCTCTTGCCTGTTAAGTGTGAGTGTGTGTGTGTGTGTGTGCGTGTGCGTGTGTGCAGGGGACTCGGGCAAAGAGCACACATCCATCATGTTTCCAGCATGCAGCTGTCAGACCAGAAGAACAGCTCTTACCCAGCCGCGAGCACCACTGACTGACAGATAACAAGAAAAAAAAAAACACTTATCGTCCCTTCCTGTTCTTTTTTTCTTGCCCATTCTTCTCTGAGGGAGAGGTCCTAGTGATTTTCCTGTTCCTGAGCACAACCCATCTAGTTCTCATACTCCACTCCATTTAAAGCACTACACAAATTTCTTCTTAAAATCTTATTACTTCTAGAGCCAATTTCACCAGCTCTTTCATTTCCATTACCAACCAAGTACGACTCCATTTGTCAAACACTGGCGTCCAGAATCCAAACAGACTTACTGGGCCTGCCAGAGCCACAGGAGTTCTCTGTTTTCCTCTCTCCTCTAAGAGTGCTTGTTGATGCATAAGGGGTTACCCCATACCTAGGCCCGCTGACAGTCTTGGCTGGGCCTGGGACAAGATCGTTTGGGCCTAGAGATAATTTGCACTTTTTGCTCTGTATGTGGGCTGTAGGTGAGTTACCTGTACCTACAGTATACCTGTACTCAGTGAGTGTGCTTGTAGGTGAGTGTGTTGGTTACCTGTACCGCTACTCACTGTGTGTGGTTGTAGGTGAGTGAGGGGGTTATCTGTATCTGTACGTTTAGTCATAGAAGCATGACAGGTTACTGTTCCTGTGTGGTTGTAGGTGAGTGAGTTACCTATACCTGTACTCTCTTCTGCACCTGTACTTTCTCAGTCTGGCTGTAGGTGAGTGAGTACCATGGGCTACCTATACCCATTCTCTGGGTTTGGCTGTAAGTGAGTGAGTACCGTGGGCTACCTATACCCATTCTCTGAGTCTGGCTGTAAGTGAGTGAGTACCGTGGGCTACATGGTTAGTACTGCGTGTGTGCGTGTGCGTATGTGTGTGTGTGTGTGTCTGCGGGGCCTTTTGCACGGTTAGTGCTGACACCCAGAGGACAGAAGCAGCCAACTGCTCGTCTACAGATAACAGACATCAGGCACACAGACAGAGGAAAACATTAGAGACAGAAAGAGAAGAAAACAAAGAGAGAGAGGAGGGAGGGAGAGAGGGAGCGGAAGAGAGAGGACAGAAGGAGTGGAGGAGATAATGGAGAGAGAGAGGGAGAGAGAGAAAGAAGTGACAGGGAGGGGAAGAGAGTGTGGAGAGAGAAATGAGAGAGGGAGAGGGAGCTAGAGAGTGGAAGAGAGAGAGAAAGCTGAGGAGAGAGAGGGAGGGAGAGACAGAAAGACAGAGGAGAGAAAGAGGGGGCCCGAATGATTTGGGAATGGACGTCTTGGTGGCAAGAATGAGATGATTAATGAAAACGAGGTATTTGGCTGAATGTCACCTTGGAGCTGCTGTGCGCCAATAAATGAAATTGCACTCAATTCCGCCACACGCACACACAAACACACCCACACAGACACACACACACACACACACACCATGGCAGAGGCACTGTGGCAATCAAAAGCAAACAATGCATCAAGAGGGATTCCTCTGTCTCTCTCCTTCACTCTCTCTCTCTTTCTCCCCCCCCCCCCCCTCTCCATACTTTGGTGTCATGGCCCCATTGGCAGCACCTCAGTTCTAATCCACTGATTCTCACTTCAGTGTGTGTGTGTTGATTTATCTTGTGCCTGCGCGTGTATGTGTGTGTTTGTGTGCTCTGTTTATGTATGTGTTTGTGTGCTCTGTGTGTGCTCCGTGTGTGTGTATATGTGTGTTTGTGTGTGTGCATTTCTGTACCTGTGTGTGTGTGTCTGTATTTTGTGTGTGTGTGTGCACATTTCTGTGTCTATCTGTCTGTGTGTGTGGGTGTGTGTGTTTGTCTTTCCGTGTGTGTTGCATGCCTGCAGTCAGTATCCCACTATCAGGACCAATGCGAGACAAATATTTGAACAGCTGCACTCACACACATCCCATCTCGTTGATTAATCTGCACACACACACACACACACACACACACACACACACACACACACACACACACACACACACACACACACACTCACAAACATAGCACTGCATTGATTAGTCTCGCTCATGGGACAAGAATCTAAACTCAGGCTTGCTCCCACCAGTGAAGATGACACCTTTGGAGTCCCAATCCCCCTACAGCACACACAAACACACACACACACAGACACACACACACCCCATCATCACCCCAGCCCATTAAGTCTCTTGTACTGTCAGCATAAAGCACTCCCCCCTCATCCTGTGGCTGCCATTACCCCAGTACCAACACACACATACACACACACACACACACACACACACACACACACACACACGCATTCCCCCCTCGTCCTGTGCCAGCCATTACCCCAGTACCAACACACACACACACACACACACACACACACACACACACACACACACACACACACACACGCATTCCCCCCTCGTCCTGTGCCAGCCATTACCCGTCCAACCTCTACCAGCACATTTATTCCATCAGGCCACACTATGCCACACAGGTCCCTGCAGCGATTACTGTACACCTCAGTGCAGTGAAGTTTACCATTTAGCTCTTATAAATCCTGTACCATATTTCCACACACACACCTCACACACTGAGCATTTGAAGCAAATATATACTGTAGTATAGGGTCCTACCAGAAGTCCGTACCACACACAAGTAGCATGTGGATAGCGCATGAGCAACACTCAACTAAGTTAAGTTTCAAATTAGCCCAAATGCCTCTGTGATATTCTTTCACTGTGTACAGGATGTTGCTGTGATGAAGTCAGGGTGAAAACCTTCCTATAACATCTGGCACACATGTCGAGTTCACCTGGCTACTGTGTATGTTTCTAGTCTGTCACTATATGTGATGCTTTGCTTGGAGCTCCCAGAAGCCAAGATAGTCCAGTCAATTTACTGATTGACCAGCCACAAATTGCAATAGAAATAATTCTGGTACCAAACTAATTGTCATTATCCAAGGCATCTTCCACTAGGTTTCTCCTAAATTCCTCACATTGGAACATGGTTTGCATAAAGTGGGACAATTTTGAGGACAAAAATATCACTTTTCTTAAATAATTAAAAAACTATTAACGTTAGAGTACATAGATGTATTAAAGTTGAATATAATGAATATATACTTGTTGATTGTGGACATTTTGGTACCAAATTTATCTCTCTATCTGCAGTACTTTCTGAGATATCACATACTTTAAACAATGTGCCCATAGCTGAAACGTCATGCTGGTCAGCAGCAATATTGAAAATCCAAAATTTCTAAACCTGTCCTGCCTAATTGTTAAAAAATAAACAGTTGCAAATGGCAAAATAAAAGTACATTTAAGGGACCAGTTTGCATAATCAAACTATAACCTGACATCTACCAAGCACACCTGAACCAGGCTACTGTCTGCATGGACCAACACTTGTTAGTATATTAGAAATCAAACTTTTTTCCACATATTAATTACTTCATAAAAGGTAAATAACAGCTCAATGTTTTTGAAAAACCTTTACACATGCTAATGGAACTGATGTTTTACAAAATTATTTTTTTTTCTTATTTTTTTTTAATTTTTTAAATTTAGATAGTGTTGTAAACTCTTGTAAACCCTTGTCTAACAAGCATAATCAGAGGTAGCAACCTGGTCTGCCATCTTGGATTATGCAAATTAGGCCATGTTCCAATAATTAAAATTTAGGACAAACTTCATGGTAGATTCTCTGGAGTATGAGAATTAATTTGGTACTAGAATCATTACTACTGCAATTCGTGATGGGTTGACCCCCTTATTCTTGTAGAATGACTGGACTAAGAACCAGCATCGGAGCTACACAGAGCCCCAACACTCACAGAGCCCTAACCAGCATCTGAGCTACACAGAGCCCCAACACTCACAGAGCCCTAGCCAGCATCTGAGCTACACAGAGCCCCAACACTCACAGAGCCCTAACCAGCATCGGAGCTACACAGAGCCCCAACACTCACAGAGCCCTAGCCAGCATCGGAGCTACACAGAGCCCCAACACTCACAGAGCCCTAGCCAGCATCGGAGCTACACAGAGCCCCAACACTCACAGAGCCCTAACCAGCATCTGAGCTACACAGAGCCCCAACACTCACAGAGCCCTAACCAGCATCTGAGCTACACAGGGTTGACAGGACGGACGCACGGTTGACACAAAAAGAAAAACAAATATGCCTAGGGTTCATGTTGCACAATGTGTGCATATTGCCACACACACACACACACACACACACACACACACACACACACACACACACACACACACACTAATACACACATACACACACACACCCATACACTTCAGTTGTTATCAAGTCGCAGCTCTTTGACAAGGGCGCCTCCTAAGAATCCAATTTCTCAGAATTTCGAGTGCTGGTGCACCTGGTGGCTAGTGTTCACAGCAGAGACAGGAACTAATAGACATAAATGGAGAAATAAAAAACTAACATTCTAACATTAATGATTTTTTTTTTTTCCAACCAAGCAGAGCACACCAGATGTTACACCTGCTTCCTCATTGTCATCTTCCAGAAAGAAAATGAGACCTTGGCCTGACTCCTAGTCCAGAGCAGCTTTGAATTGTAGATATTTCTTACATGACTCTGAGAGGGCTTGAAGCAGATGTGTGAGTAAGGAGGTGGAGTTGCAGGCATGGATAAAGGGATGGATGAAGGGTTTGAACGCTGCAGAGGTGAACACTCCTGAGGGGAGGTTTTGGGTTGAGGTGGGGAGGTGACTAAAACACTCAGGCACACAATGGGCTGGGGGCGGTGTGTGTGTGTTTTTTTTGGGAGGGTGGGGGGGGGGGGGGGTATTCTTCAGCTGCCAGCAAGAGTCAGGCAATCCGACATTTCAATTCGGAAGATGGATGCCTCCTCCGCGCAGAGCGAGAAAAAAAGAGGTGACCAAAACAAGAGAATCAAAAGCACCTCCACTAAAAGGATTTCCATACCTCACCGCCTCACCCACTCCCCCCAGCAGACTACAGTTGAAAAAATAAGCAGTCCTCACTTCGCCGCCACTGCGTCCATCTTCTAACCCATCAAAGCGTTATTGCAAAGAGCACATGCAAAAGGAATTCATCTTCCACTTACATGCACATATACCAGCAGCCCATGTGATCTCTAATCCTCCAGAATCACCACCCCCTCACCCCATTCCAGCTCACAGAGAACCCCCCCCCCCCTCAGAACCTCTCCCGCCACACCCTCACCCCACTCCAGCTCACAGAGAACCACCCCCCCCCCCTCAGAACCTCTCCCGCCACACCCTCACCCCACTCCAGCTCACAAAGAACCCCCCCCCCCCCAGAACCTCTCCCGCCACACCCTCACCCCACTCCAGCTCACAGAGAACCCCGCCCGATCCCACCATACCTCTCGCCGGTCTAGAATCCCCCATCCGCCCCACCCTCATCTATTCCAGCTCACAGAGGCGCTTCCCCTCCTCTTCTCAACCCTCTTACCTCCATCTCCTACTCTCTTCTCACCCCTCCTTTACTCGCCTCCCTCTCTGCTTTCTTACCTTTCCCTGCTCTTCCTTCTCACCTTTTCTCTCATCCCCCTCTCATCTTCTCTCTCTCTCTCTTCCTCCTCTTCTTCACTAGGGTCACTCTCTATCTCTCTTCATACCTTCCTTTTATTCCTCTCTCTCATCTCATCCTCTCTCCTTCCTCTCTTCATCCTTTAATCTCATGTCCTTCCCCTCTACCTCCCTTTCTCTCCTTTCCTCCCTCTCCATTTCTCACTGCTGTTTCTCTGCTATAGTAAACAGCTGATGCTCAGCTGATGTTTTTTTTCCTTTACTTATCCACTTGTCTCTCCTTGTTTCACACACACCCCCCCCGACACCCACCCACCCACCCACACACACGCACACACACGCACACACACACACACATGCACACACACGCACACACACACACACACACACACACACACACACTGCTTTAGTAGCTGATCATTCTTTACTCTCTCACTTTCTTTTCACATCATTTCCCACACGTCCTCTTGTTCCGTCTGCTTCTATTCCACCCTAGTCATTTTTTCCACTTTCTTCAATAGTCATCCATTTTATTTCTTCTCCTCCAGCTACTGTAATGTGTCACATTTTCATCTCTTTAAAACTTGTCCTACTCCCTTCTTGTCCCAAAGGGATGCTCACTTTCAGAGGTCATATTAAAGCAATTGCTTTATTCCCTTCATTTCTTGCCATCTCTAATGTATAGCATGAATCTGAGATCTTATGTTAAGGTGAGAGAGTCTCCTTTCTCTGCCTTTGTCAGTGTCCTTAGGAATCCCTGCTTTGCTACAGTGTGTTTTATTCGCAACAAGACCCTGAGTTGTGTTTGCGACAGTATTTTTTATTCTTAGGGAGACTCTGAGGTCCTTGCTGTCCTCGTAGCTCATGTTCATGCTAGAGGACTGGGACAGAGAAACTAATGAGAACAAGTCTGATCTCCCTACAAAGGGTAACCATATCAACACAAATCTGATCTCCCTACATAGGGTAACCATACCGATGAAAACAAGTCTGATGTCCCTACATAGGGTAACCATACCGATGAGAACATGTCTGATCTCCCTACATAGGGTAACCATACCGATGAAAACAAGTCTGATGTCCCTACATAGGGTAACCATACCAATAAACACACGCCTGATCTCCTTACATAACAAAGGTTTGATCTTCCTACATAGGATAAACATAGCAATGAACACAAGTCTGATGTTCCTATGCTGGAGAAAAATTAGCAATGAACTAACATTAGCTGCCCCTACACAGCTAGCAGAAGCAGTAGCAGAAGTCTTACAATCGCACACTGGCTAAGAGCAGAAGTGGTTAATCCGGCCTAATTCTGTTAGTATTTGGTTGGTATTCCTCTTTGACCACCCCAGAAGTCATGTCCCAAACTAGCTAAAAGCAGAAGAGCAACTGCAACTCATTTCAGAACTACATTTACTTAACATTAACAACCAGAATGGGTTTAAATATGGGATGTGATGTGCCTCCGTCTTTAAGCTCTGGATCTAATCACAGTAGTAGTATTTTATTTTATTTTATTCTGTTGGTATTTGGAGAATAATCTTCATATGACCACACCAAAGACACACAAATAAAGCACATTTTACTTTATTTTACAAAAATAAAATGGAAATATATTAGGTGCCTGAATGCCAAAAAAGTGTGTATAAACAGTAACTCCTCTGTGGAAATCCTCTGTGGACCTCCTGCCCTGCCGAGGAAGAGCAATGGTAGAACTCTATAGCGTGGCATCCTCAGAGAGACAGTATTTGTCTTCGTTGTGAGACTCATCAAACGCACTCAGGTCTCAGGCAGCCTCAGTCCAACATAAATGCCCCTCTATCTGTCTTGGCCAGGACAGGAAGGAGAGGAGAAGAGGAGAAAAAAGAAAGAAAACGAGGAGACAGCTCTCTGGCTTCTCTGTCATCCTAGCTTTGCAACACCAGTACTGGGGGGAGGAGATTACACACACACACACAAAGTGCACACAGTCAAACACACACAAATGGCTCACAAGCTACCAGTTTACTTCAAGGGGGAAGACAGCAAAGGATGTTTAAATACTTCTCACCTTCCCTCTCTTCATCTTCTCCTTCTGTTAATTACAAACTGTTTGTATGTTAATTACAAACATACTGATATCTGCAGATGTCTAAGGGATAACACACAATCACTCATATAAACACACATACAAAGACAAACACACACACACACACACACAGTGCACACAGTGCACACAGTCACACACACACACAGTCACACACACACACACACACACACACACACACACACACACACACACACACACACACACACACACACACACACACACACACACACACAGTAGACCAAAGGCTGTCTTTTATTATCACATGCAAAGTAGGAGCAGTAAAATTGCTTAATTAAAACATGAATTTTTAATCAGCCCTTGGGCCCCACAGAGGGCCCACAAGATAACATAATGTGAGAGACAGAGAAAACGCTAGAGAGAGGTGGGGAAAGAAAGAGGACAGAGAGAGAGAGAGAGAGAGAGAGAGAGAGAGAGAGAGAGAGAGAGAGAAAGAGAGAGCGAGAGAGTCCGAAAGAGGAATAGAGAGACAGACAAAGAAAGAAAAGGGAATGGGGTAGGAGAAAGAAGTACTCTAGAAGGGAGAGAAAGAGAAACAGGGAGAGAGAGAGAAAGGCAGAGAAAGACGAAGAGTGACAGAGAGAGAAAAAGAGAGAAAAAGAGGGAGAGGCATTTTTAAAGCAAACCCATTAAAAACATTATCTCTATATTTCACTCTGGTTGTCTGCTCTAGTTGTTTACATTAAACCGAACAATGCCAGCACAATGCCTCTTCTGTGTGTGTGTGTGTGTGTGTGTGTGTGTGTGTGTGTGTGTGTGTGTGTGTGTGTGTGGGCATGTTTATTATGTGTCCTGGCTTCAGTGTGTGTGATTGTGTCTCAGCATTCAAGTATGACTTGGCCGCCGCCAGCAAAGACATGATGTCTCACATGAAGCAGATTGATCTGAGGCCCCGGGTTCCATACAACTAAATAAATTACATTACAACTAACTCCTACTTGGAAACACAGAGGCAGTGTGTCAGAATAAAAAAAGAAAAAAATGTCAATAGTTGTAAATTATTAATGATTATTCATACTCAGCAAATAGAAAGCAAATGCACTGATTAGTCATTGTCACATTGCTGGCTTCACACTTGCCTCAAATGTATCAAAGTCAGAGCTGTGAAATATCAAGTTGGGCATTACACACTCTGTCACTCTGTCCTCAACGTGCTGCATGGCACGACTAGCAAATGACACAGCCTTTCTCTTGACTGTATCAAACGACACAGCCTTTCCCTTGACTGTACCAAACGACACAGCCTTTCTCTTGACTGTAGCAAACGACACAGCCTTTCCCTTGACTGTAGCAAACGACACAGCCTTTCCCTTTACTGCAGCAAATGACACAGCCTTTCTCTTGACGGTAGCAAACGACACAGCCTTTCCCTTGACTGTAGCAAGTTACACAGCCTTGTTCTGGCTGGTAAAACAGTCATGGGTGTTTTGCTACCTGTGTACATATCATGACAACAATGCCACCCCCTGGCTTCCCCCAATTCCAGATAGAAGAATACTTCCTTCTTGCCCAGGATGGGGTGTGTAAGACTGCAGTCCTCTCCAAGGAGGACACTCTCCAGACTATCTGTTCTGCCCTACACACATTAGGTATAGAATAGAATAGAATAGAATAGAATAGAATAGAATAGGTGTGTGTGTGATGTCTTTGTGTGTTTGTGTATATTATTTTGAATTGTGGACACACATAAAGAAGTAAAATATGTGTGTGTGTGTGTGTGTGTGACTTCAGATGCCTGTCTCTGATCTGATGGTGTTTGTGGTTGGCTGTTTTTTCTCTCTCATTCTGTGCTATCTGTGTGTGTCACAGTGAGAGTGATTTGTGTTTTTCTGTGTGTGTGTGTTTCTGATATTAGCACACGTAAATGCATGTTTTTATGTGTGTATATAAAAAGTATTGTAGAAATGTTTGTCTTTGTGTGTGTGTGAGTTTGTGTTTGTGATTGTGTTTGTGCGTGTCTGTGTGTGTGTATGTGTATGCCTGTTTGTGTGTGTGTGTGTGTGTGTGTGTGTGTGTGTGTGTGTGTGTGTGTGTGTGTGTACGTGTGTGTGTGTTTGTGTGTGTCGCTATGCAGGAGCGTATGTCTGGGTGTTTTCGGGGGAGAAGGGTTCCAATGCGTTTCATTTGGCTGTGCATCTGTGGCAGTGCAAGAGCAGTCATCTTAAATCAGTCACGTTAGCGCATCAGAGCTAGCGGGGCCCCTCAGCCGGCTGCAGGAAATAGACGCCGCACAATTCATCTCACTTAGCAGCGCCTTCACACCACATCTGAGCAGAATGCACAAAATGCCAAAGTCATGAAGAGCTCTCTCTCTCTTTTCATCTCGCCTTTGTAAGGATCCACTTCCTCAGACCAACGACGGAGCTGTGTGGACGAAGGTTATTGCATGTTCTGGACTTATGGGATGGAATAATGATAGACATGTGCATGGCAAACATTAGGGTGCTCACTTATATGACCCGTTTATCTGACTCCATGAAATAATAAAGTTACCTCCAATATCACTATACAGCTTAAGAGCTAATAGCACAGTAATGGCATGGCATACGAAAAGATGTATATGAATGGTAAATGAATGAACAGTTTATTAACCAAATACAAGTTAACCTTTACAATTAACACAGAGATTCACTGTAATGACCAACTCAACCAGAGATATAAAGAAATCAAACTAAAATCCAAATAAAAGATAGAGAGAAAGAGAGAGGGAGAGAGAGACACACACAGCGTGTGGGAGCGCCGTAGGTGAAAGACAGCTCAATGAGTTTTTCACTAGCATTGCCTGAAGTAGCCAACCTGATGCCAGTTGTTCAGCATACTATGAGGTGTTATCTTGGGGGCAGGGGCGTTGGAGACAGCCCACTGCCTCACACTGCCTAGTAACCTTAGGATCTGAGATCTTTATTAGAATAACCCGAGTCTGCTTCAGAACCCAGACCAGTATACCACTCACATTGAGACCATCAGAATGAAACCAAACATGATATGTACATCTCATAGCATTCTCCAGAATACAATATACCCTTAAGTGTCATGTCCTATGGATGACCTGAGTAGGTCTCCACACCAAATGTTGGCAGAGCACAGATAAGAACACAGTGGGGTGTGGCACCTAACTAAATACAAGAGCATGCAGCGGGGGAGCTCCTCTGAAGCTCTATAACGCAAAACTCCTTTGTTGTGCTCAATCAAAATAGTCATCCTTGATTCCAGATCCTTACACCCTCTTTCACTTACTCACACACACACTCACACACACACACCCACATACACACACACACACACGCACTCCCCTCTCACACAGACACACACTTGCTTTCTCAAGCCCTTTCTATCTCAACACACACACAGACACACATACTTGCGCTCGCTCTTTCTTTCTTTCTTTCTTTCTTTCTTTCTTTCTTTCACAGGTCTTCTTTCCCTATTTTCTGCTTTTTATTGTGTCCTTCCCCCCAATTTCTTCGCCCTTCCATCCCTCATCCACTCACACACAATGTCTTCTCTCCTCTTTCACTCCTCTTCTCTGTCTCTGTCTCTCTTTCACTCTATCTCTCTCCATCCTTCACCCACTCACACACAATATCTTCTCTCCTCTCTCACTCCTCTCCCCTCTCTGTCTTTATCTCTCTTTCTATCTCTCTTTCTATCTCTCTTTGTATCCCTCACCCACTCACACACAATATCTTCTCTCCTTAATCCTCTTTTACTCCTGTCGCCTCTCTGTCACACACTTTCACTCTCTATCTCTCTCACTCTCTCTATCTCTTTCTCTCTCACTCTCTCTTTCACTTTCACTCCATTTCTCTCTCTTCCTCAGGTCTCTCACCTCACCTCTCTTCCTCTCCTCCTCTCCTCCCCTCCTCTCTCTCTGGTTCATCTCATCTCCTCCTCACCTCTTCCCTCCCCCTCTCCTCCTCCCTGTCTCTGGAATACTGTGTTTAATCTGTCACAGTGTCCCCCTCATTGCCTCCCTCTCTGCCCAATCAGATACACACACACACACACACACACACACACACACACACACGCATGCATGTATGCACGCCCACACACACACACACACACACACACATACACACAGACACACACACACATGCATGCATGCTTGCACGCCCACACACACACACACACACACACACACACACACACACACACCTTCTAGGTACTTTCTAGTATATGGCAGGTGTGAGGATGCTGGATGATGCCCAATGTTTGTGTTGCCTTCAGTATTTAGGCATGTATGTGAAATAATGTGAAATGACAATAATTCGTGGTACATATGTATGAAGCACAAGTGTAACAACACATTATGTAATAACACCGCATTATGTAATAGTCTGACGACACAATGTAATAACATTTTCATTCCGTTATTTAATAATACACGCATTTTGTAATAATTTTCTTGAACGCAATATGTAACATATTTTTTTGCATTTTGTAATACATTATTACAGATTGCAGAGGCTATTACAAAATGCGGGAGCTGATTTTTTTGTGTGATGGAAATGTAATAACATGGTGCATTATGTAATAACCAAGTTATTGTTATTAGGGCTGGGCAATAAAACGATAACCATATGTATCTCGATAGACACCTACTCGATAACAATAGAAAATGCGTTCGATAGAATGTTTCGATAGAATGTTTTTTTTTTTTTTTTTTTTTTTTTAAGAAAACGGCGTAAGTTTAGCCAGAGCCTTCTCTGATTTGCGCCATCTCTTGTCTCATAGTCGTGTTTTTTTTCCAGAAACAGCATGGTCAAGAAAGGAAGATGAGTGCCACTGCGACGAGCGAGGAAAATGTGGATAAGGGCTCATTCACACCAACTTGAGCGTGTACAGCTCGTATCAGTATACAATATGTTTGTATAGGGACAGAATACGCTCAGATCATGCATGCAGTGTGAAGAGTCTAATTTGTTAACATGCATTCTAAACGAATACGGACAGAAAACGGCCACGCGCTGAATACGCAGTGTGTGTGTGAGTGTTTGGTATGAATGAGCCCTAAGAACAGAAAGGTCTGCTCACCAGTATGGGAGCTTTTTTTGAGTTTACAAATCTCATCGTAGTCAAACAAATGTTGTCTGCAAATTATGCAGTAAAACTATATACATATATGATAGTTCTTCTCAGGTATCAGGTTTCGCTGTGTTTACATTTAACACTTTGCACATGTCTTTATAACACTTCAGCTTTGTTAAGCACTTTATTAGCTTATTGATAATTGTTCAGTTTTCATTGTGATCGTAACATTGAACGTGTGTTGACAGTCATTTTGCCTGAATGCTTGAATTTAAATTTTGATTTTTTCCCTCCTGTTACTTATTTTAAATAGGTCACACAATGTTTCAATAATTATCGATATCGACCGATATGAAACACTTATATCGTGATACAGATTTCAGCCATATCGCCCAGCCCTAATTGTTATCGTCAAGAACTTCTTTAGACGCTTCTTAAGTTCTCCTGTAAGAAGCAACCGCCTTTCCCAAAATGCTTCTTAGCCTAAGAAGACCTGCCATTAAGAAGGATCTCTAAGAAGCGTCTGGAGCGTTCTTAACACCCTTCTTATCGACAAAACGAACTTTTTGAGCGAATAGAAGCTTTTGGCCCCCAAGGGCCACCTCCCCCACTCTGCCAGTGTCCATCAAAGAGGCGGAGCCACCCAAAAGTTTTTGCTGAATAACTCAATGAACATTTCACCCAAGAACATGATTTTTTTGTGATATGTTGGTGTTACAGAGGCTTATCGACCCAGCCCATAAACACTCACTTAAAGTATAGTGCCACCTAGTTATATGGATCAGTGCAAAAATTGGGATTTTGTATTGCCAATATCTTGGACTGAAAAGGTGGGAACTGCACAAAATACATTACTGTGCAAAAGTCTTAGGCAGGTGTGAAAAAATGCTGTCAACTAGGAATGCCTTCAAAAATGGAAGTGTTAATCATTTCTGTTCATCAATTAACAAAATGTAGTAACTGAACAAAAGAGAAACCTAAATCAAATCAATATTTGGTGTGATCACCCTTTGCCTTTGAAAGAGCATCAGTTCTTCTAGGTCTATTGCATAGAGTTTTTGAAGGAACTTGAAAAGCAGCTAGGTTGCGCCAAACATCTTGAAGGACTACCACAGATCTTCTGTGGATTTATGCTTCCTGACATATACAACCAATTTGGTGTAATTGGTTGATCATACACTGAACTATAATCCTGCAAAATCCCTGACATTGTGTGCACTGCTTCAAATGAGTGTTTATTGGCTGGGTCGATATGCCTCTGTAACACCGACATACTAACACAAAATTGTTGTCTTGGGCAAAATTGTTGACGAGTTATTTAACAAAAACTGTTTTTTGACACCTAGCTTCGCCAATAAACATCGCCCCCTATGACAAAATGTCACAAAATTAAGTACACATGACAAGAAAGCTGTTTAAAGATGGCATGTCAACTTTGACCATATTTGAGCAATTAAAAGCCAAGATATGGACTATGGAAGAATTTTAAGCTACAGTACGTGTGAAATGTTCATTGACGTGTAACTTCGAAACGGTTTATCTCAAGATAAATCCTTTGATAACTTTTTGTCAGCATTGTCTGTAGATGACATATACCAAATTTGGTGAGATTCACATGAACGGCCTATGACGGAAATTGATTTCGTTGGAAGTAAGCGTCGACCAGTGTTTTCAATGTGTGAGGGTCAGTAGATTTCACAATAAAAAAAAAATGTATTGTAAACGTTAGCATTCTCTAGATAATAGGCAAAATTACATTTTCTATAATTACAGCACCCCCTATGCACCAAATTTTATGGCATGTGCAGTGCTGTTACAGGTCTTTGTGGTGATCATGCATGACGTATTTTGTGCAGTTTCCACCTTCTCGGTCCAAGATATTGGCAACTCAAAATCCCAATTTTTGCATTTACCTATATCACTAGGTGGCGCTATGCTTCAAGTGAGTGTTTATGGGCTGGGTCGATACGTCTCTGTAACACCGACATATCACAAGAATTTCATGTTGGTGGGTGAAACATTTATTGAGTTATTCAGCAAAAACTTTTACCAGTCTCCCCCTCTTTGACGAAGACTGGCACAGCGGGGGGGTGGCCCTTGAGGGCCAAAAGCCGTTATTTGCTCACAAACTTCTAGGGCTACATGCCTACAAACATTCATGTCCCCCCGAATTTCAGTGTCCCGGGAATCTTTGACGAAAAATCTGTGAAAAAAAAAAAAAAAAAGGAAAAATTTGGCGGCAACACCAATATGACTGCTTTCGCTAGCTAGCGGTCATAATTACATGTACCACATTGCAGTACATGGTATGACCACTGCAGTGTATTGAAATGTGGGAACTGTTGGTATGATGAGTTTGTGGTAGAGCAGGGTTGTGAGGTGAGAATTTGTGTGCAAATGGGTGTAGTGTTTTGCAGTGTTTGTGGAGTGATTTGTGAAAGGGATAGATGTTGTCATAGTATGTATGTAACCTACATGTGTTATTTTGAACCCTGGCCACCTGTGTAGAGATGTCTGTAGATGACGTACCAAATTTGGTGAGATACAATTACAATTACAATTGGTACAATTACAGCAAAAAGTCACCGCCGCTTTCGTTAGCTTCGCTACCGGCGGATATAATTAAGAAATTCTCATGCTTCTATCCCACCCCCCACCCCCACCAAAGAAAAGAACACAATAGGAAAAGTTTTAAAATCCATGTGAAATCAAGCACATTCCTACCCGGTACAAAAGTAAGTTTCCAATTTATTTATTTCTAGTTTAGTAGTTTAGTTTGGTTAATCAGTGATGTTGCCTGACTGTTCCCATGTTCAGCCAATTCCCATTACTGTGTTGTAGGAGTGTAAGATATTAATGGAAGCGTCAATCTCTGTGTATCAGATATTGTCATAAAGTAGTGGCATTGTTCTCATTTTCACCAGTCACAAAATGCCCTGCCTGAATTGGTTATTCATCCATCCATCCATCCATCTTTTTGTATGCAAGGGTCTTTGGGTTTCTCAAGGGTCAACCCTGAAGCGGTGAAGTGAAGCTTATGGCTCGTTTCCACCAAGCAGTACAGTACAGTTCGCTTCAGTTCGGTTCGCTATTGTTTGCGTTTCCATGGTAAAAAATAATGAACCGTACCCAAAATAGTGTACCGTACCGCACTATTTCATGGCACCCTTGACTTGGGGTACCAAGTTCATGGTACGCTTTAGGGATTGTGCGCGTGCTAACATTGAATACCAACGGGCATAACTGGCACACTCACTGAGCGTACAAGATTGTCATATCAACTGTATGATTAATTGAAACAAAAGCGCAAACATGACCAAAAATAACGTATGGACCACGTCTGAAATCCAGACGTTTCTAGGGATTATAGGGGAAGAACACAAAGGGAATTGGACGGGTCAACAAGAAACGAAACAGTTTTCTCGGCGGTGTCAGAGAAGGGTTTATACGGACTTCGGAGCAATGTCCTGTGTCGTAGGCATATTTTCCGTCTTGTCATGTCGTCCTCCCAGCGCATTTCCAAAAAAAGTTTTTTGTTTATTTCATTTCTTTTGTTTCTAGCAGCCAGCAACTTTTGCCTAAACATTGTCTGCCTATTTGCTGTTATAAGCAGCCACATTTGTAGCATAAAAAACAAAAATGCCTCCATTGTTTATCAACCAAACCGTCAAAACTGTAGCTACAACTGCTTTATGTGTCTCTGTGTTCGATGTGTCAGCTGACTAGTCGCGCGGCGCCTCTCGCTGGATGGTACCTTTTGCAGTGGGGACACAAACGGTACTGTACCGTACCAAAGCATTCTGTACCACACCGGCAGGTGCTGAACCGTACTGTACTGTACTGCTTGGTGGAAACGAAGCATTAGAGGCTCTTAATTCAGAACAGTTTAGTCTTTGCCAAGGTTTAAGTTTCAGGGCCTGTGCACTAATCTAGACAGGGTTGTATTTTTTTGTTTTTTTTAATAGAATAGTGCAGATTTTTTTTTTTGTTGGTTATTACACATAATGCATGTGAGAAGGTGACTGCTTCTCACCGCAACGCTACACACTTTCTGAGCAGCGTTTGCGTTTGCTCGTGGCAGGCGCCATTGCACGAGGATGCCTGCACGAGTGGAAGAGCGAGAGAGAGAGAGTCTCGTTCACACACACACGCACGCATACACGCACACACCGACACTCTCATGGACTGTGAATTGAACTGTGGACTGAATATTTTGTGTTTTGGCATGTTGGCAAAGTACCGGGTTTGGGAAATGCTTGTGAGACATGGTGAGGAGTTACAGGGAAGTTTGGGGGAGGACCGACGCTATTAAGCGTCGACTAGCTGTTTAGCGCGGTGCTCCGCGTTTCACTTTTCAAACACTCACCAAACATTTCTCCCTGCCGTTGTACATTTCTTATTTAAACATCTTTGACATATAGTGCGGTACCCACTAGCTATGTCCCATTTCTACACGCTACCCTCTGTTTAAAACCCCCTCCGTAACTCAAACACATACTTACATTCTCCCTGGTCCATCGTCACTGTTCCCCTGCGGAAGCGCGCCCGCTGTGGGAGCAGAGTTTTTCACGAGTCCACGAAGTAGAGGTCGGGTGCACTTTGCACAGGGGTGTGTGATTTGTGTCATTTGTATGTATAAATGTTTATTTAAACTTGATTGGTGTTTTTGGGATATTGTGTTGGTGATGGGTAATTGTAGTATTGTTTTCTTTGATTTATAATGTTCTGTGGTTATTGTAAATTATGATTTGCGAAACCCTGTTTATTTGCTGAACCCTTTGGTGGTGGTATGGACCAATGAGCCATCATTGGTCCAATTTGAGCCAAGGCTTGGGCTTATTTAAGATGGCCCTCATTCTGTCTTGAGAGTGAGTGAGGGTAGGTGCTTACTGTATGCTTGTTGTGCTGCTGTATTGCTTGTCTGCCATTGCTAGTATGCCATGCTAGGCTACCTGTAGCTTTTTCTTTGTTGCACTGTTATTAGCTGTATTTTGGTGCAAAGCTAAAAGTGCTATTTTTTCCTTGTATATACTTTTTTTCCTTTTTCCTTTTTGCTATTGGTTGGGACTCTTGTTATTGCTGCACATTTTTGGGAAGCTGCTACATTTTTAAAATAAAATATTGAAATATTTTTGGACACCTTGGCTGCCGTTTTCCCTCCTTCACCCACCATCTTCCAGTTTGCCACATCCCTGCTCAGGGCGACCGCAACGGTCCTTCACAATGCACCATGTTCTTACATTTCAATTATAAACAAGTCAGGTCCCACATTTTGTAATAGCCCCCGCAATCTGTAATAATGTATTGCAAATTGGGAAAAACTGTATTACATACTGCGTTCAAGAAATGTATTACAAAATGCGTAAATTATTATGAAATGCGTAAATTATTACATAACGAAGTGAAAATGTATTACATTGTCGAGCTATTACGCAATGCGGTGTTATTACATAATGTGTTGTTACAACAAGTGAATGTACTGTAGTAGTTAGAATGTAGGAGTTAAAACACTAGCCTGGTAAACCAGCCCCTTGTACTTCATTTGTGTGTGTGTGTGTGTGTGTGTGTGTGTGTGTGTGTATCTGTGTGTGCCCCCCCCTTCTCCCTAGCTTACCTCATTCCCTGTGTTTCTTTATCTCCATCTCTCTCTCTTTCACTCATCCTTTTACTCCCTGCATCTGTTTTTACCTTTATCTTATTATATCTGTCATTTTCTTCCTATCTCTCTTTCTGTCTCCTTTCTTTCCTTCTTACTCATTTCTCTTTTGTTTTTTTTTCTCTTCCACTCTTATTTTATTATTTTTCTCTCCTTTATTTGTCTCCCTTTCTCTTGCTCTCTCTCTTATCCTCCCTCTTTTTCTCTTTCCCTCTCTCTTGTTCTCTCTCTCTCTCTCTCTCTCTCTGGCATCTCATGAAAAATGATGTCACAATAGTGATGTCATATTTTGGATTATTTCCTGCTCTCCTTTTTACCTGTCTCCATTTGATTTGATCAGTGATGATGTCATGATGAGCTCACTAGCAGCAGACACTTTCGCACCACCTATCTCTCTCTTTCTCCCTCTCTCTGTTGGTAAGTCACTTATGCAGTTTCCTCTCACAAGGTTGTTGTTAAATGTATTTAAGTTTCACTTAAGTCTCCACTCTACAAGCGGGTTAGAGCTGTGCCGCTGGTCAGGACCCCACTTGGCAGGGGACAACACCTTGCCTTCAGCCCTCCCATAGTGTCTAGTGCCATAGCCACCCCTTCCATCTGTGTTATCACGTGTGTGTGTTTGTGTTTGTGTTTGTGTGTGTGTGCATAGCATCTAATATCATCTAGCACACTTCCCATAGCATCTAATGCCATAGTCGCTCTTTCCATGTTTGTTATTACATGTGTGTGTGTGTGTGTGTGTGTGTAGCATCTAATGCCATTGCTACCCTTTCCATCACATCCAATGCTACAGTTAGCCTTCCATAGCATCTAATGCCACAGTCAGCACATGGGATTCAAAAACGCAGATATATTTAGTTACAGGAAAGTGACAAGAATTTAAATATGATTTACTACAACTGTGCCTTTTTAACAAACTTTAAGACATCACAGGAACAGAGTCTGATAGCAAGTGATAGTAAAACCCAAATTCAAACTAACCCTACTGAGACCACGACAGATGAGAGGGACGTGGACAGTCAGACATCTGGTAAGATGACAATATACTGAGGATAGACAGGGTGACCAATTCCACATCTGCATCTGCCGAGGGAACTGCCAACATGGCCGCCAGAGTCTTAAGAAAACACACTATTACATGAATGAGACTACATCATCGACACTAAATGTGGCAGCAAGCGGTGCATCCATTCAATGGGATTAACCCCTGTCATTAGCTGAAGGACTCTCACTGTGGACAGTGACAGTTTCTGCCAGACTAGTCATCATTTTTGAGCAGGCTGAGTGCTAATACAAGTTTATTATAGATAGTGTGGTTAAGGGCTCATCGTGTGTGTGTGTGTGTGTGTGTATGTGTTCGTGTGTGTGTGTGTGTGTGTTCTTTCAGTTTTATGTGCTACATGTGCTTGTTTGGTCGTTTTAGTGAACCGATGAAACAGACTGATACTGTTTCTGTGCCCCTTACCTACAGCCATTATCTGTCTCTCCCCCTCTCTCTCTCTTACACACACACACACACACACACACACACAGACACAATGCAGGATTAAGTTACTAGCCTATTTACCATCTTTACAAGGACAACACCGAAACGATGACCTAGAAATCATGCTCCAGGAACCTCTACTCTCCCCGACCCCCTCACACACACACACACACACACACACACACACACACACACACACACACTCACACACTCTCACACACACACACACACACACACACACACACACACACACACACACACACACACAGGTACTCCAGAGAGGCCCTGCTGGTATCCTGTGACACACGTGGAGCTGTGGGCCGTCTCCAGAAGGCGGCTCACATATCTGCACTCGGATCTCGCAGGCCTCCCCAGGCTCCAGTTGGCGCCGTGTGGACAAGGTCACACCGCCCGCTGAGAGCGGATGAAATTTAACACCCATTTTTACCCCCCAACTCACCAACACACATAACACCCCTCCCCTCCAAAGCCCTCCACTCATCTCCAACGTATCCCCCTTTCCCCTTATTTAATTCACTTTTAGCTTTCTCACCTTGCTACACAGGCTGGCAGTTTGCAGAGCCAGGTGGAATGCTGGAGGTCATGGATGACAACATCCTTCATCTAATCTAGTCGGCGCATTTTAAATGCAGATTTTATACTTTTAAATGTTCTTTCCTGACCTTCTTCTTCTTAAAAGATATACATATATACAGAATATGTATTTTTTATCTTATTTAAGCACTCTAAGCTGAAGGTCAAAGTCAAAGTCGTGAAGCTTTCAAGATGAAGAAATAAAAAGCGGTCAACTCACGGCTGATGTCAGCATTGGCGGTGGCTGCTGCCTCCTTCTCTCCAGCGATGCAGTTCTCCAGGTAGACGCCCCCACGGTAGCACCCCGTGTCGCCATCGCTCCCCTCCCTCCCCAGTGGGGGGGTGTCCCCGCACACACAGGGTGTCTGCATGATGCCACAGGGGTGGCTAGATGTGCTGAAGGCCAGGCAGTCCTCCAGCCACTGGCACAGCATCTGGCATGCCGCCATGCTGGGATTGCGCTTGCCCACCACCAGGTACTCCACCTTGAAGCGGCCATCGCCAGAGCGCGTGCCGGGCCGTGGCAGATTCTTGCGGATCTGCAGGTACTGCTTGCCAGCCTCCACGAATGCCACACGGGACGACTGATCGCACAGCCGGAGCACCTCGTCGAAGCTCTCCGTGCCCAAGTAGGTGCGAGTGGCCTCCAGGAAAGAGTCGAACTGGAAGGCCCGCACCTGCCGTGGGACGCAGTCTGCCCGCGGCTTGCTGACCTTAATGAAGACGGTGTAGCGCCGTGGGTCCGGGTTCTGCAGCGTCCAGGAGCAAGGCGTGCTGGGAAAGACAGCAGAGGAGTTGAAGAAGCCGAAGAAGCGGTTCTGAACCTGGGTAGAGCATGTGTCCGACTCTGGGCCGGAGGGGGAGCATTGAACCGGCGCCGGGCTCGGCAGGACCAGAACCGCCAGCAGAACCAGCATCAGGGAGCAGCGGGTCCGACAGGTCCGGGGCATCGTGGGGCAGATGAGAAGATCAGGCAAGAGACGGATGACCAGACAGGAGGAATGCAACATTCTTCTTCACTGCTGCCGTAATGTACTCTCTGCCAGAGACACACTGACCACAGGCCATGTAAGGGGCAGAGAGAGAGAGAGAGAAAGAGAGGGACAGAGGCAGAGACAGAGACAGAGAGACAGAGGGGAGGAGGGGAAAGAGGGAGAGAGAGAGAGAGAGAGAGAGGAAGAAAGAGAGAGAAAGGGGAAATGAGAGAGGAGGAAAGACAGGGATCTTCTGTGAAGGCTTCCTGGTCAGGCTAAGGGGTGGAGGATGTGGTTCATTGATCCATACGGTGGCTCAGAGGGACATCAGAGAAGCATGAAGTCTTTGGCCACATCTGTAGAAACACACCAGAGCAACAGGGCCAGTCAGCTCAGCCGTCACAGAGGAAGTGAGGTTATGCCCAAGATACCCAGCTGGCAACAGAATACCAGTATGTGTATGAGTATAGTGTATGACTACTGCATGCCTGCATGTGTGTGTGTGTGTGTGTGTGTGTGTGTGTGTGTGTGTGTGTGTGTACATGTACCATTATTTTCTAAGATGAGACCAGCACCTTTATCAAAAAGACATTGGTCTTCAAAATAACAGCGAGACAACAATAACAGCTGACGCTATAAAAGAATACAATTATACACATGGACTCACACACAGACACAGAGATATAATTCCAGGCACATTGCTATTTATAAAGTGCACAAACAAAATGTTTCTTGAAGCAGCCATTTGCACAATAAAACCTGCATCACTTTGCAGTTATTTAAAATGGAACAATCCCAGCAGACAATTCCTCGCTACAAATGTCATCCTCAGTCGTGCCTTTTCATCAGCAAGCCAGCTAATTTGGCCAATTATGGGGTAATTAATTGCAAAAATACGAACACCTGCAGTGATTCATTATTCCGCTACACTTGCTGCTTGCCAGGATGATCAATTGCCTTCATCAGAGTAAATTACCAAGGTATGAACAAATGCACGGCATCCCAAATGGCCCAAATGTCATCTTCAACCTTTCAGATTTCAATATAATTTTTTTACATTTTGATTGATGGTGGAATAACATTGAAAACAACAAGGCGAAAAGAACATTAACAAATGAAATGAGACGATTAAAAACAATACCTCCCCCTACCCCCCATTATTAAATCAATTCTTTGATGTTATTTTTATGTTTGTTATTCATTTCATACTCGCTAATATCCTTAGTGCAGCACATCCCTCAGATACGCAGCCCCCTTCATGGAGCCAGTAGGCAAGACACAATCACACACACACACACACACACACACACACACACACACACACACACACACACACACACACACACACAGGAACAGTGTGCTCTAAGGACATCAGAGTGGCCTGTGATAATGTGGAGACGCAGTCAATGGTGGGGTGGAGCGGAAAGTCGACCATCATCATCTGTCTCTCTGGGGGCAAGTAACCCAGGCACACCACGCCACCATCGTGCAGCACCATACATCACCCCGCTGCCACACACACACACACTCATTACCATGTGATACTGAAGGCTCCGCTCATTATGACATCCGGAGAGATATCAATATCTTCCTCAGCCCATTTAGAAGCTCTCACACTGTCTTTGCATTCTGTATATATATATGTGTGTGTGTGTGTGTGTGTGTGTGTGTGTGTGTGTGTGTGAAAGAGAGAGAGACTGTGATGATTGAGCAAACCTCTGTGCTTGCATTTGACTACATTTTTAAGATTTATGCCTGTATCACTGTACCCCCACCTCTCTGCATTCCTCTCTGCTTCAGTGTGTGTGTGTGTGCATGTGTGTGTATGCATATCCAAGAACAATACATCAGAGTTGATGAATTCCACTGAAACGCATCCAGCCGAAACCTCCCTGTGTGTATGTGTGTGTGTGTGTGTGTGTGTGTGTGTGTGTTTCCCTGGCCAAGGCATGCTCTACATGAAAAACATGTAAGGAAAAGAGCTGGCAGATGTGATGAGCAGAGGAGCAGGATGGGGCTATAGGGGGGAAGAGGATATGAGCAAAACAGGGCTGTAGGGGTGATGAGGAGAGGAGAAGGCCAGGGCTGTAGGGGTGATGAGGAGAGGAGAAGGCCAGGTCTGTCGGGGTGATGAGAAAGGAAAGGGGCTTGTGGAGATGATGAGAAGAGGAGCAGGTCATCCATGAGGCTGGTGTGACTGGGGGATGCACTCCCCCAAAGTCACACCAGGACAAACAACCCCTCCCCCCACAGTGGGACAAACAGCAACCCCTCCAACAATAGAGAGAGAGTGTTTGGCAGCCTTTGCACAACTAACAGTTTTTGAGGATGTAACACCCTTTCTCTCACACAGACGCACACACACACACACACACACACACACACACACACACACACACACACACGCTGTCACGATGGGAACCCTGTCACTTTGTGTTAAAAATGTAATTTTTCAGTAGTTTGTCAAGAGACAGATTTTCTTCAGCCAAAACGGAACGGAGAGGAGGAATAAAAAAGGTGTGTTCATGGAAGTATGTGCCATGCTTATAAACAAACAAACAAACACACTAAAAAAACAAGTATAAAATAGTTTGAAAGTGTTGATAGGTACACAGTTTGTAAAGCATTTATAAAGCATTGTGTAAACATTGACTGTGGACGGAGGGTGATTGTGTTTACATATATATCCCGTTGCAAACAACCTCCCATGGCTTTTCTGCTCAGCCTTCTTCCAGGAAACCAAGAAAGATTTTGAGAATTTCAGAGGAAACATAACAGTGACCTGTGGCATTATGATATTTCTATAAGGTTGTAACCCTACCCTAGCCTCCAGGAGCGGAATGAAAAGAGATGAGAAGAAAAGGTGACAAAAACAGAAAGAGATTCAGGGAAAACAGGAAATGGTAAGCAGGAAAGAAAGAGGGAAAGGGAGAAAAGATATTACTATGGATATGCACATTTTCTTGGAGAAATTCTTCTTTTCTTAGTTTTATTTTTGACTATCCCCACCACCCCTTCCTGGTGCAGCTGTGAGGACCGCAGCTGAGAAGGCTACTCGTGTGTGTGTGTGTGTGTGTGTGTGTGTGTGTATGGGTGTGTGTGTGTGTGTGTGTGCGTGTGTGTGTGCGTGTGTGTGTGTGTGTGTGTGTGTGTGCGAAGCAGAGAACTAGGCTGTAGTGCAGCTAAAAAGATTGTTTGCAATTGCTTGAAACAGGTCTGGCAGCACGGCTGACGGTGGAGTGAAGACGACTGGCAAGGCCTTTGTGTGTGCGTGTGTGTATGCATGTGTGTGTGTGTGTGTGTGTGTGTGTGTGTGTGTGTGTGTCAGGGATGGAAATTAACCACCCGCCACCCACCAAATGCGGGTAAATGAGCGTTGGCGGGTGAATTTTGTCATTTTACCTGCCACTGTGGCGGGTGTGCAAATGATACAAGTTCCATATAGTATATGAAATGCCACAAGTTCCATATAGTAGCTATATGAAAGTAAAGTACTCACTCACGCATGTTGTATCGTAGCCAAGAGACAGCGCGCATGCTTATAAGCGCAACATTTATTGATAAACAACACTCAGAGCGTTTCTTCAGGCACGGAACAAATTTTAGGTCATATGCGCACACAATTCCAGAACCAACACGTAATTTTGCATTTTTAGGCTAATAGCGCGACCATTACCGATGTCTGAAGATTTTAAAGAAGCTTCATTCCTGCGGCATATTAGGTGGATATTTTTTCTATAACTATGATACGTATAACTGTGATGACTGGAACATATAAAGACTGACTGTTCACCAATTTCCAGTAATGAAAGTGCAGTCACGATTATCATAGCCTAACTGTCCAAGCGGGAATACATTGCCTTATCACGTAGATTATTATTAATAACGCTGTATGCGCACAAAGTGATTCCAAAAACCAAGCTGTGATTTTATCTTAACCTACCTACATAACCTGTCACCTGCCACCAACACCGATGTCAGAGGAGGACGGGTCCATCTCCGAAGCACATATAGCCACTGAAGATTTTACATGATTAACAGATTGTTTATAACTATCTGTAGACCGTGGAACGCACAAAGGGACATAATCGCAAGAGAGTGCATACGCATGCAAACTGTCCCAGGCCTATATGACTGATGTAAGGTCTGACAAGACCACACACTGACACAGATACTCAACGAAATACATAGGCTTAGAAGATTAACCCATCGTTCTGACACTTTAGCCCAAGCTTGCACATCAGGTCATAACGCCTTCTTTGTGTGTGATGAGAAAAAAAATCATACATTCTTTTCTGTGCCATTATGAGCAGCAACTACGGATCTTCAGGGTAGCTGCCAGGCTCAATAGTTTTTTTTACCTTTGACCTTACAATGTAGCCCACATAAAAATGAGTTTTTAATACACATCAGTCATTTTTCATGCACTATTATGTTTATATTCAGATATGAATTTCATTATGTGACATTTTAAAATTGCTCAGATGGCTGAACTAGTAATGAAAAAAATTGTGTTTTTACTGCTTAGCTCTGTAGAGGGTGCTCAGCACCCTTGGTGCCCCAGTATGTGTGTGGGGGTGCATGGGTGGGGAGTGATGGGCAGGGATAAAGCAACTTGGATGGGATGACATTCTCTATTTTCTTTGGGTGAGTCCGGAGCAGTTCAGTGCAGTTGGAATAGGCTAATGGAGTACATATATTCTATAGCTGCAGGTAGAAATCGCTATATATATATATTTCTAACCACCTAATAATGCAGTTTTCACTTCCTTTGTGTGTCTCCAGTGTTCAATTAAACAGATAAGTTGAAACAGGATTACTGTAAACTCCTGTAGTTACAGGAGTTTCACACCATCATTTTGAATCACACCTGTCAAGGTGTCGTAACCTTGCCAATCACGCTTGGACAGAGTATGTATTATTAGGCACTGTTAGGCTAGGCCTATCTCATGTATTGGTAACACAACAGTTAAATAATCAGCTCTGTAGAAAACTCTGAATTGGAAAATTGTACATTTCTATGCATCATAATGTACGGAACGGTTGAATAAAAAGTGGCTGGTAAAAATGTTGAGTGGCTGGTAGATTTTAGATTTTACCTGCCACAGTGGCAGGTGGACAAAAAAAGTGTGTGTGTGTATGTGCGTGCATGTGTGTGTGTGTGTGTGTGTGTGTGTGTGTGTGTGTGTGTGCAGTGAAGGTACCTCGCAAGGCCTCTGAGTTAAAGAGATAATTATCTGTCTATGATGATGAATGTGTTTACTCTGTTAAATGCCAGACGCTTCTTTCTTCAGTCGAGAAATACTTGCAGTCCTTTGGGAGAAAAATAAAGCCTCTGCCTCTGTCTGTCAACATGTCTTTGTTGTGTTCCTCTTCTTTCCCCCGTACACTGGTGCACATACACACAACAGCTCAGTGTAATTGTGGGGCCTTTAAAATGAAGCTTCTTTAAATTAAATTTAAGTAAATTTAACAACAACCTTGTGGAAGGAAACTGCATAAGTGAATTATCGAAAGAGACAGAGTGAGGGACTGAGAATGAATATCTTTGCTTCTGTGGTTCTCTGTACCTGAGTAATATGCAAAGGGGGAGAATAGCAGTGAGACTGATGCAGAGCAAAGCCAAGCACTCCCCTGGGCATCTCCGGGGGGGGCTGCGCAGATGTCATCGTGCTACCCATTCATTGAAATTGACATTATAGCACCTCTTTACTCTTGTGACTAAATATCTTGCTTGTTTTGATTAGGATAGTAAGTAAAAGCATCAGCCCTATTATACCTACAACATGTTGGATTGGGCAGTCTGTGAACTTTGAAGGATTTTTTCCCAGTTTCAATGTTCTCGTAGTTACTGCACTTCACTTTTGCAGGGGGCTCACAGCTCTGCGGGGCCCCACAGCTCTGTTTTATGCATGGAGTGTGAGCATACAGAATGTGCCTTGATGATCAGATCACAGATTATTTACTCGAATGGTGTGAGGTGAAATTTATGTGATTTTTTTATAAACTGCACAGTCTATGCCCAGCTGAACTGACTACTGCAGACAATAAGGAAAACACGCGCACACACACACGCACGCACACACACACACACGCACATGCACACACACACACACACACACACACACACACACACACACACACACACACACACACACACACAGACTACTGCAGACAATAAGGAACACACATGAGCGCACACACACACACTGCAGGTCTGCTCGGTTGTCTGCATAGGCTATTTGTACATGATGTCAGCAGTCTGTAGGAAATAGAGGCAATGAAAGGATTGAGACGATGCCTGCCACTTGGATGAGCCTCCCTGCAGTGCCCTATACTACACACACACACACTCACATGCTGGAGTGGACACTGGGTGCACCACTTCACCCAAACACACACTCCCAACCCCCCACCCTGTGAGTACACTACCTGACCCAAACACCCCATCCCTCCCTCTCCCTTTTCATATCTTTCTCTCTCTCCCTCTCTCTCTTTCTCTCTGTCTCTTTATGTCTTTCTCTCTCTCCCCCCTCTCTCGTTTGCATATCACAGATGCATTTCTATTTAACACTAACAACTCCAATATAACAGTCTCACACACTCTCTTTTCATCTCTCTCTCTCTTTATCTCTGTATCTTTCTCCACTCTCTTTTTCCCGTCCTGTTTCTGCCTCTGAATCTCTCCTTACTTTCTCATTTTTTACCCTCTCCTCTTATCTCTCCCTCCCTTTCTGTACCTGCCTCTCTCTCCCTCTTTCTCATTCTCCCTCTCCCTACTTTCCCACTCTCCCTCCCTCTCCTCTTATCTCTCCCTCCCTTTCTCTATCTGTCTCTCTCTCCCTCTTTCTCATTCTCCCTCTCCCTACTTTCCCACTCTCCCTCCCTCTCATCTTA
>CM050218.1:34282500-34285000 GCA_027475355.1 Coilia nasus | reverse complement strand
TTTGGGGTCATTGTCTTGTTGAAATACCCATCCCCGGCGCAACCGATCCCCAGTCGTGACAGACTCTAGAACATTATTCCCAAGAATCTGCTGATACTGAGTGGAATCCATACGACCCTCAATTTTAACAAGATTCCCAGTACCAGCACTGGCCACACAGCCCCACAGCATGATGGAACCTCTACCAAATTTTACTGTGGGAAGCAGGTGTTTTTCTTCGAATTCTGTGTTCTTTTGCCGCCATGCATATCGCCTCTTGTTGTGACCAAACAATTCAATTTTTGTTTCATCAGTCCAGAGTATCTTATTCCAAAATGATATTGGCTTGTCTAAATGTTCTTTTGCATACCTCAAGCGACTCAGTTTGTGGCGACTGTGAGGAAAAGGCTTCTTCCGCATCACTCTTCTGTACAGCCTTTCCTTGTGCAAACTGCACTGTATTGTTGACTGATGCACAGCGACACCGTCTGCAGCAAGATATCCTTGCAAGTCTTTGGAGGTGGTCTGCGGGTTGTTTTAACCATTCTGACCATCCTTCGTCTTTGCCTCTCTGGAATTTGTCTTGGCCTACCACTTCTGGGCTTAACAAGAACTGTGCTCGTGGCCTTCCATTTCCTCACAATGTTCCTGACAGTGGAAACTGACAGCTGAAATCTTTTGGACAGCTTTTTGTAACCTTTCCCTAAATCATAATGCTGGATAATCTTGGTTTTGAGGTCATCAGAGAGTTGTTTTGAGGCTCCCATGTTGCAGCTCTTCAGAGGAGAGTCAAACAGAATGAGAACTGGCATTTGGCCACCTTAAATACCTTTTGTCATTATTGGATGCACCTGTCAATTAAGTTCAAGGCTTAACGAGCTCACCAAACCAACTTTGTGTGTCCAATTATCTTGTGATGATTAGCTACAGGCCATCAAAGCAACAATATGACAAGGATTCCCACATTTTTGCACAGCCTATTTTTTACATTTGATTACATACATACAATTGCATACTATGAATACTTAAAATCTGTGTTTGGAAATCAAGCTAACACTTGGCTCTTATGGGCAAATGAAGGACATGCCACCAAGATAATTTTGTGTGTAGTCAGAGTCCATTATTATACAACCTCAGAGGGGGTGCCTGAACTTTCTCACACCACTGTATATATTTATTTATTCCATATGTGATCAGAGTAGTTTCACAGAAAACCTGAATACATAGATGCTCCTAAACTGTGTCAAAATCAGGAATGGTAGCTTAGGTAGTTCTGAGAAGCATTGCAGGGCCATGATGAACAAATGTTATTGGTAATATTTAATGAAACATATGTACAATTGTAAAGTTATGTTCATTTAATAATGTCTCCCTCTTCTACACTCCATAGAACGGATCAAAATAGAATAGAATGGATCAAAATAGAAAATAGAAAGTTCAAAATAGAAAGATCGAATAGAAATTAATTTATGTCTTGAAAAATAGTTTTTCATTTGCAAAAATTCCATTTGGCCAGTTTTGAGTGGAATGGTGCTGATTAAAAGTGGTAGTATAAGACTTCAATGTTTTGTTTTTTGTGAGGATTGCAAACCAAAACCTCTCACACACATCACAGTGATGAGGAATATAAGATTATGTCCTGTTCTTTTTCCACTAAGGGATTCTTTGGGTGATAAATCCTGTGTAGTTGTGGAGGGCAAATGCCCAAAATTAGATTTCACGCGTCGAGCTCTGTCGGAGCCTGTCGGAGTGGCATCGACTCAGCGTTAAGTCATGCTAATGCCCAACCTGACGAGGGGAAGGCTCGTCACACACTATCAGGCCTCCAATGTGCCAGATAATTAGCCTTTGTTAGCGCGCTAGTCAGCGACTGCGCTGGCCACCCCCTCAATCTTTTTTTCACCTTTTCGATCTTGCTTTCTTCCTTTCCTTCCCACATACACTCCCTTAATCTCTCTCACTCTCTCTCCCCCTCCCTCTCTCTTCTATCTCTTCTCCTCATTGGCTTCAAATTGGATGGGGAGATCCATTTCATGCTCACACAGAGATAAGCCTCTCTTCTTAATGGACTCCAGCACTGCAGCTGCAGTCTACTTTATACTCAGGGAGGTTCAGCGCAGATGACTGCTCCCGCGCCCCACTTCCTTTGCGCCCCACTTCCTCTGTGTCCTCCAGGAGGAGGGTGGTGGCACAATGTGGTTTTGTTGACGTCCCAGAATGCATCTGCACATACAGGGATGATGGTGGGAAAACATTTTGTGTGTGTGTGTGTGTGTGTGTGTGTGTGTGTGGGGAAGATAGTGTTGACATTCCAGATTGTGTGTATACGGGCCGATGGCTGGAAAAGAAGCACTGTTTTTTTTTGGACGTTTGATTTTGTTTTTTCGCCCTGTAAATGCGTACCCAGCTGCCCTTTTCTGTCAAAACACAGCCCTCTAGCTCTACTAGACAAAACGCTCGGGATCAAAGATCAAGTGCTGGTGTGTTTGTGTGTGTTCAGGGAAAGAGTGTCATTGCTTGT
>CM050218.1:34267500-34275000 GCA_027475355.1 Coilia nasus | reverse complement strand
TACCCCAGGGACCTGGGTGCGAAGCCGAGTGGGGTGACTTCTCCTCCCCTTTGCTACACTTGACCTCCGTAGTGTTGATGTTGACTGATGTTGCGGACACATGGCAAAAAGGCCTAACTGCCCTACAAAACCAAAAGGCAGTAACTGCATTTGTCAAATTGAGTTTAGACTGGAAATTGACTTCATAACACCTCCTTTGTCTTGTGACTAAATCTTGTGGTTCTTGCTATTAAGACAGTAGATAAAAACATTTTTCTAAAACAACATAAAACATAAAAAACAAGTTTCTATGTGAATGTAGTTACTGCACTATGCCTGTGTCGGGCAGTGCAACTCCCATCCACCATGTCAGCGATGCATTTATGAAAGGAAATAAACTGGAATAAATTCGACCTAGTGCAGTAAACGGTCTTCCAAATGTGTCTAGCATCTCAAGTGGAGCACATACAGAGTATTTTGGCAACCGTTGTCGTAGAGATCCTGAACAACCTGTGACTGATTGAGGTTTTCCACTGTGACACTTTAAATTATTTAGCCTACCTTTTGTAGCCTCAATAATTCAAAGATTAGATTTGAACCTTTGGCTGAAATGTATGAATTAGAAATAACAGTATGTCTTTAAAAAAGATGCACTTCATTACAACACTTAAAATAAAATGTGTTAAGTTACAAAGATAAAGTAACCAAGCTAATCTTATAACTCTTTTGAAATCAAATTATCACACTTGCTTTCACTTTCAGTGACAGCAGAAAAAAAAAACCTTTTGCTGTTTGGCATCAGACTCCAAAGTTGACTGCCAAACAAAAGCCTTGATTTCATCTATTTGTAACCCTTCAAGACTTTTTCAGCCTGCACGCTAAGGACTTAATGTACAATCTCGACTCATTCCAAAACAATGCCAGCGAGGCTTCTGGGACTGGATATTCATCTTTTTACAGCACAAGGCAATTCTGTGAATGTCAAATGGACACTGGTCTATTTTCAGAGGGAATGGCCTTTTTCATTCTATGCTGCGATAGTGAGGCTACTCTCCTTGCCAGTGGATTAAAGCTCGATTTCTCATGGCTTATACCCACTACATCACCCAACCACTACATCGCAAACTGAATAAGCTCTCTTATGACAGCTCAGTAAGCTATTTCAAGAGAATTCGTGACAATCTGTGACAATACTGTCTACTCTCTTATGCAAAAAAGTGGACATATTCCAAACTGAGGAAGGAGCTCAAAGACAACTGTAGTTTCAGTTCTTGTAAGTTTAGCTTTAATAGAAACTTAGTAAGTTTGGAATAAATGGCCCCATAGCTATCAGCCTATATGGCATTTCATTCTACACAAATCATAGTTACATCAAGCTATCTTTCTCTGTTTTGTTATGCAAAAAATCATAGATACAGCAACCAATCCTTTTCTCTTTCACTGTTGACTCATTAAACGTAGATGATTCTAGGCCTATTTGAAAGGCTACCACACAGGATTAGGTACTTGTGTATTCAAGATTCGTATTGAAAAGTTCCCAGCTGCTTTCTCAATCGTCTGCAGTCATTCCTGCAAACATGCAAATAGATGTTGCCTCCTCTGTTCTCTAATTAAAACTATAAATCCAACACGTGCCCCAATATTAGGAGATGCAGATATATGGGATGTGCAGTATTCCATCCAATGGAATCGATGATTGGGAACACTGAGAATTATTGGCGGTAATAAAATGTATTAGGTCCATGCACAGCACAGAAATGGTTTTTCATATCTGCTTTCTCTGCGTACAAGGTCACGGCCCTCAGCACAGAACTGTGGAGACAGCAAAATGAGTTCCAGCTCAGTGTTCCCTCTACTGTATGTGTGTGTGTGTGTGTGTGTGTGTGTGTGTGTGTGTGTGTCTGTGCCTTACGAGATACAGTATGCATACAGAGATCCCGAACAGTATTGCCTTCCCCTGCATGTTTGTGTGTGTGTATGTACTGTATGTGGCTGTGTGTGTGCATATGTGTGCGTGTGTCTGTGTGTTTATGTGGACAGCATGGATGCATTGGATCAGTGCTTAAACAAGTTAGGGGTGTGTCAGAGGGGGAGAGAGAGAGTCTGATGGAGAGCGAAGTGTTTTGTATGTAACTGTAAGAGGTCTTTCTTGCTGTTTTTAGAACCTTCCTCTGCTTCAGTCTCCACACTTCCCATGCACACACACACACACACACACACACACACACACACACACACTGCATGCCTTGCCGTTTAATCATCACATACACTCACACCAGTCATCTGAATGATCCTTCTGCCAGTACCGTCATCATCCCCTCCGCTAATATCAGGCATCCATCACACACACACGAACTATTTCCTCCTTATAAACCAATAAAGGCGATCGATGGCATCGACATTGCCGCACATGCTGAACAGGCACATCTCAACAGGCAAGCACCCTACAGCCTTAAGGAAATTCTCTGGGTGGGTGGGGTTATTGTGTTTGTGTGTGTGTGTGTGTGTGTGTGTGTGTGTGTGTGTGTGTGTGTGTGTGTGTGTGTGTGTGTGTGTGTGTGTGTGTGTGTGTGTGTGCCTATGTGCAGTGCCTTCAAACTGCTTCCCTACTCTCCTTCCCTCAAATGCACTCTGTAGGAGAAGACCTGGTGGACAAGGGAGAACATACATCAGGATAGACTGATAATGCGGGGCCTGACTGACCTTATTTATTTATTTAGTTGTTTGTTTGTGTTAGATGGTCACTATTAACATGAAAAACAAATCCAGATATTAGTTGTCTGTGTCTTTATTTTATAACTAGTGAAGTTTTACACAGAAGTCCACTTTGTACCCCCCTTACCTAGCTGCACATCTCCACAAAATGTGGTCTGAACGGGTTAAGAAAGTCTAGATTATAGGTATTGTGAATGAAGTAACGCATGTCACAGAATTTTATATACATCGACGGATACCATTTTTTGTACAATTTGTAGTGTTAGAATTGGAGATTATTTACATTTACACGAGGCTCCCATGTCACAATAATTATAAAAAAGCGTGCCTAGTGCATGGACGCAGGAGTCATACATACATGGAGTCGTACCTACAACTCACGAGTAGAGAGGTGCTGTAAAAGGGAGTATGATTCAGATCATAAGGTTACTAGAGCTCAAGAGCCAATCAAATTACACCTCTCTTGTCTGTGCTTCTGGTAACAACGTGTTGATAGGTTACAGCTGATTCATACATGTGCTTCCTGTAGATAACCTACAGCTCACCAGGATAGGCTTGTCCCGATCCAATATCGGCATCGGATCGGCCGTCGATATTGGCAAAAAAATGCGGATCGGTATCGGCGCGGCGGCACGGAAAAAAATCCGATCCGTTAAAAAAACAAGTGCAAATACAATATCGGTATCGGATCGGAAGTGCAAAAAGCTGGATCGGGATATCCCTACACCAGGAACCTGCAGCACACAGCAGGCTTTGTGATGTGAAACATTACATACTGTGCCTAAGGAGGAGGTCACCCCACTGTAATAGTGTACTGCTGTTGCATTTGGAAACCCCACTATTGTAATGCTGTGCATATAGCAGATAAACCCCAAAGGGTAAAAAATATACCTGACTAGTCGAGTATCTCAGCGGTGTCTGTGCTGATGTGGGTGGGACCGTCGATGATGGATTAGTCATGCCTGTGCTCTCAGATGAACAGTGATGACACCTTGTTTTTAGTACATTGACGACCATACACACATACCAACGCACACACACACGCACGCACACGTGTGTGCACACACACACACGCAAACACACACACACACACACACACACACACACACACACACACACACACACACACACACACACACACACACACACAACCACATCAAGACACAGACTATGGCTGTCATTAATTGTAATTGAGTGGTAAATTATAAGTCAGAAATCTATCACATGTTGTGCAGTGTGTTTTCCTGGAACTCCCTGCTTCTCTCTGCATAATTAAACAGCCCGGCCAAGGGAGAGACTGACAGATGAGGGGAAAAAAACAGAGAAAGAGGAGAACTGAGAAAGAGAGAAGATTGTGAGAAAGGTGAGAACCTGCGTACAAAAAAAGAAATGTTTGGATGTGCCCTTGGAGGACGTGTGATCTGCAGTCCCTGGGTTCTGCTGCTCAGAGTCTAAATGACTGCTTATGTATGTTTCAGATTTCCCTAGGTAATGTTCTAAAACACACAAATGTATTAATAGATCTTAGTTGAGCACTCATGCTGCTAATGTGTCTGTATTGCATGACTGAAACATGAGAACTCTGTTTTTGTATGTGTGTGTGTGTGTGTGTGTGTGTGTGTAAACCATCTTCGTGCACAATCTTCTTTAGCATATTTGTCTGGAGGGTGTTCGTATCAGTCACACAAAGGAAACTGTCCCCTTCTCATTGTGAAGGCTGCATGAGTCTTTCTATTCCTCCCTCTCCCTCTCCCTCTCTGGCTGTTTCCTTCTATCCCCCCCTTATGTGGTGTAGGCCCACCCCTTGGTTGCAAGGATAGTGAGGGGGCTACACAGGGCTAGTAAGGGGAGTGCACAGGGCTAGTGAGGGGGCTACACAGGGCTAGTGAGGGGAGTCCACAGGGCTAGTGAGGGGGCTACACAGGGCTAGTGAGGGGGCTACACAGGGCTAGTGAGGGGGCTACACAGGGCTAGTAAGGGGAGTGCACAGGGCTAGTGAGGGGAGTGCACAGGGCTAGTGAGGGGAGTGCACAGGGCTAGTGAGGGGAGTGCACATGGCTAGTGAGGGGGTTGGCAGGGCAGGGGTACCACAGGGCTCCATTTTGGAGTGTTCATCTGAGGGAACTGCAAAGTCATTGGCTACATTATGGCATCGTGTGTCAACCCTGAATTCCCCTCAGATGGACTAGGCATGATGAAGTCAGAGCGAGCACTGTGTTCTGTGTTGTCAGGCCCATTTGGCTTTTTTTTGACATAAAATGCCAAACATCTGCATCTCTGTCCAAGAGCCCTGATGACAAATCCGCCTACTCTGTTTTCAGACACACAACGCACAATATGACCATGATTTTTTTTTTTTTTATATTTCACTTTTGACGTTTATATTTCACTTTTTGTTGTGCTAGGTTATTTTGATGTCTTTTTAACTGTATTTTTTATTTATGTTTACATTTTTCTTGAATGTCACTCTGTGAGTGTGTGTCTCTGTGAGTGTGTGTGTGTGTGTGTGTGTGTGTGAGAGAGAGTGTGCATAAGTTCCTGTTTGCGCATTATGAGGGAGGAGGACAAACGACAGAACAAAGCACGAGTGCCATTTCCCCCCAACTCATACAGAGCTCCCATAAATGTGTGCTACTCCTGATATTTCTCCTTTAATACATGAAAAACCAAAGAAAAAGAGCTAGAATGAGAGAATGGGCATACACAGAGACACAGACAGAGAAGCTGAGACAAGAGAGAGGGACAGAGTGTGAGAGAGAGTCAGATAGGTGAGTCAGATACACACACACACACACACACACACCATCCCAGTGGCAGGGGTGTGAGAAACAGAATCAGAGCAGAACATTGACGTCTGAGTGCACACATGGCTGGGTGCTTCTAAGCCCCATCGTATTGTCGCGCTATGGCTGGCTCATCCTATCCATGGCTGGTCTGTCCTATCCTGCCATTAAATAAGAGCTCCGTCAGCCTGACCAGTGTATGGGGGTCTATTTCTGTGTCTCGCTTTGGCTGGCTCATCCTATCCATGGCTGGCCTGTCCTATCCCGCCTTTAAAAAAGAGCTCGGTTAGTCTCACCAGTGTGTGGCTCTATTCTTATGTCCAATACCACTCCTTGCCTCCCTACAGACCAGTTCAGGGCTGGGGAGACCCATTCACCTCCCATAACCGTGACCACAGGGAAAGCATTCACCGACATACACACACGCAGGACAGACTAACCTCCCAGTACCGGTGACCGCAGAGGAAAGCGTTCAGCCTCCTGCCCTAATGGAAGATATGAAGCCTACCACAGCTGCAACAACAACTGTTTCGTTAATTTGTACTGCTAATAATAATAGTAATAATGCTCAGGCATGATGATTATGATGATGATTATAATGACGATGATGACGATTATTATTATTAGTAGTAGTAGTAGTAGTAATGTTATTACTATTATTGTTGTTGTTGTTGTTGTTATTGGTGTTATTGTTGTTATTGTTTTTTTAATTGTCTGTTGTATTGGGTGCATACAGGTGTGCGAGGAAAAAAATCTCTTTCATGGCCATGGTCAAATGGCAGCAAGGAGAGGCTGAGTGGGTCAGTAGTGTAGCAGCAAGGAGAGGCTGAGTGGGTCAGGAGTGTAGCAGCGGAAAAAAAGCTTCATCATGCCGCAGAGAATCCCGATTTGTGAGGTTGGCTTTGCCAAGATGCTCGCTCCGCTCCTGTATTCCCGTGGAGGGATTTGAACGTCGGTAGAGTCCCCCCTACCGTACAAACGCGGAATTTCCCCTTTAATCCTCCTAAAAATCCACAATGAAAAACGCAGCGCACTCACATTTGCTCTTGCCAGGCTCTTGCTATTTTAAATTACAGTTCGACTTCCATTCGAGCCCATTCTATCCCATTTAATCTGTAAAGCCTTTAAGTATGTTACAATTCTGTATAATACGTAGGCTTGCTTAATTGCGAGGCAAACTTGAGTTCAAGGGTCATATCTCTCAGTCAGTCCCCTCACCTCGTCCTCACCGCGGAACCTCTCCACTCCCTAAGACAAGCCTAAAGCCCAAAGTTAGAGTCTGCGTTTGAAATGCTTTTACACAAAATTACACTGGGAAAAGAATATTAACCTACGTTTACAGAGATGTTCAGATCAGATGAAAAAACAACAGCTAAAGTAAATCAATGAGCTTATACCAAGACGTAAAATTTGACACTACTGTTTTTCTGTCGTGCTTTGAAGAGACTCTCTATCCGTGTTTTATTAAATGACCAAATCATTCTCCTACATGGTTGAAATAACTTTCTAACCGTTTGAATCACTAAAGGGCTATGTTGCATCCTTACAAACCAATACACGTTATGCAATATTTCAGCAACGCCTTAATACGTAGTACTTTTCAAAAGGACATTTTTGAGTTTCTTTTCTTTTTTTAAAGGAGGTGAAGTTTATTTTTGGATAAACTGTGCTGTTGAGATAACTTTGATGCTTGCAAATTATGAGAATTTGCGTGGAGTTGTATTTTGGATAACAGGTTTAAACAAGACCAAGGACACCAGGAAAGATTGGATGTGGCGTATTCCCAAATCGACACGAGCAACGCGTTCAGAGGAAGCTACTGATAAACAACAAACGACGCGTCAGAGGGATAAAGCATTATAGCCTTACTTACAATTCGGACGTGTTGAGATCATTGTACAATCCTGTCTATAATGGCAAAGGAACTGCATTCATTTATGGGAGCGTGGCTTAAGGAGTAATGCGTTGCCGAGCCAAACCCACAACTTGACTACCTTGGATAGCGACATTCACCCCCCACAGA
>CM050218.1:34245000-34262500 GCA_027475355.1 Coilia nasus | reverse complement strand
TTCTGTGTTGATAAGGTTTTGACTAATCTCCTTTATAGAAGTGCAAATAACATGTGCTGTGTATCAGTAACCCTTTTAAAGTGACTGTGTGGTTGTTGTCTGTGATTAAACAGTGTAAAGAGAGTTTCTGTTTGTGTTTTGTGGCCATAATCAGAGATTGAGGTAGATTACATAGATCTGGGTCAATATCCAATCATATTGGCATGTCCAATCATATAAGACATTGTTCGAGGTCACGGAATCAGACTGGCACAAACACAAACACACACACACACACACACACACACACACACACACACACACACACACACACACACACACACACACACAGACACACACACACAAAGAGAGAGAGAGAGAGAAAGAGAGAGAGAGAGAGAGAGGGAGATAACACCAAATTTAGTACTTAAGCAATGTCAGCCAGTCCTGTGGCAACAGTCCAGTGTACAAAGTCACAGTAAGATGGACCATAAGCTTCAGCTATTCTTCACATAAACGGTTAGACTGTACAAAGTCACTCTGAGATGGGCTATAAGCTTCAGTCATTATTCCCATAAACTGTTACACTGGGGGTGTGTAAGTCGGGCTTGTTTGAGCATTGCTGTATTTGATGAACTTCTGCAGTGCAGAAATACAGAAAAACAATTATTGGCACTTCTGAAGATGGAAACGCCTGGTTGATGAGACAGGTCAACTGAGAATGGCCAGACTGATTTGAGCTCACAGAATTCTGCAATAACTTAAAATCCAAGATGGCACCATGGATAGCTGCTTCAGTGTTTTCTTAGTTAGTTCAGTGTTCTGTGACAGTACCAGCAGCTCATACACTAGAGAAGAACTCTTAATCATCAGGGTATCAACCCAAGATGACTTAGTCCCTGAGTTTACCATTTCAACTTGCAATCACTTGAGTACTTGCTTTTTATCTTTTTCATCTTATCTTTATGCTATCTATGTTATGTTATCTGCAATGCACCTGCACCAAGACAAAGTCCTCATCTGTTGTACCGACTTGGGAATGAACATACGTCTGATTCTGATTTTGATAAAAGCCCTTTTCAGTTGTGACAAAAAGAAAAACATCTCAGAATGTCAGCATATTAAGCCTTGTGCTACATGGTCTATAAAAGCAGGAGAACACATAAGCTTCCGTGAGGCTGCAGTTGGCACAGGCTCATCAAAATCAGGCAGCTGAGGACTAGAACAGCGTAGCCTGGTCCAATGAATCCTGATTTCTGTTGACGCACACAGATGGTGGAGTCAGAATTTGGCACCAACAGCACAAATCCATGAACCCAACCTGCTGTGTGTCCACAGTCCAGGGTGGGGGGGGTTTCTTTGTTTCACTTTGGCCATGTCAATACCAATCAGTCCTCGCTTGAATCCCAGAGCCTGCTGGCATACCCCTTTTAACCCCTTCATAGTCATAACTCATCAATCTCCCCGTACCGGCCTTTCCAAAAAGCTTTAATATATAGTGATTTCCACCTAAACTTCTAATCCAAAAGGTATAAAAAGCCTTTATTTATACATGGCTATCTTCAAGTTAAAAACATGAACAGGGCAGACACCCACGCATAGCGGCACAGAGCCTTCTTCAGGGTATGCTGCACAAACAAACAATGAGCTCTTATGAGGTTACCCAATGACATACACCTGGATAGCACCGCTAATGACTTCACACAAACCAATTATCAGGTTAACAATACATACAAAGGCCACTTGGTTGGCCATACAACGTGTCTCATGAATGGCCAGGTAAAGAGGAACTTTTTTTTTCAAAAGAACATACATAAAAAGCCACTAGGTGACACCAGACTTTGGTTAGGACAGCAATCAATACCAGAAGAAAACGTTCGTAAACTGAAAAGTCATTATAAATATGGACTAAAATCAATTTCTTCATTTAGCCCTGGGTATGTCATGGCCTGCAAAGTATATATGTAGAAGGTTTCCCTTTGGAATAATAATTTTATCTATCTCCACCTCTAATATTCTTTTTGATATTTTCTAGACCTTCAACCATTAGACCATCGGGATTATTATTGTGTGCTGTGTGAAAATGTTTAGCCATTGGATAATCCAAATTTGCCTTTCTGATGGCATTTTTATGTTCAGAGACTCTGTCTTTTAGACGCCTCTTAGGTCGACCAACATAAAAACATCCACATGCACATGATAACCGGTACACAACAAAAGTGGTATTGCAGTTGATGAATGCTTGAATGTTGTATGTTTTGTTAGATTTTAAATCAACACATTTTTTGCATTCTTTGATGTTGGAACAATGGTTGCAAAAACCGCATTTGAGATGACTCAATAATTGTAAAGCTAGCTGATAAAGGGGGCGCAGTGGTGGTGCTGGACAAAGAAAAATACATTGAAGAAGCCGTACGACAATTGAACAACTCAGATTTCTATAAAAAACTGTCTTCCAACCCAATAGACTGCACAAAAGAGAAACTGAAGTCATTGGGTAACCTCATAAGAGGTCATTGTTTGTTTGTGCAGCATACCCTGAAGAAGGCTCTGTGCCGCTACGCATGGGTGTCTGCCCTGTTCATGTTTTTAACTTGAAGATAGACATGTATAAATAAAGGCTTTTTATACCCTTTGGATTAGAAGAGTGCCTTGGACCCTCCTTTTTTGATTACAAGATTTTCTATTTATTTGTTCCAAAAACATTTCTTTTACAACAACACAGCCATGTCAAAAAGTGGTCGAAAGTCTTTATATTAACCAGGTCACACCACCTGACATTTGGCTCCCAAAACCAATTAACCCAAAGGTTACCGGGTGTAACCCTTCTGTAAGTACTCTACAGCTGCCCCATGCAAGTAGGCGTACCCAAACTCTTCTAAATTAAGTAGCACATTTCCAATTAGATAAACTCTATGTGAATTAATTGTAAAATAAATAAATAACTATAAAAATGCAGATCAGGATCTAACACGAATTCAACAATAAATGGCCATAACACTACCAATGGCTTAGCCCACCGTGGTGATGCTCCATTTCACAGAGCAAAAGTTGCTTCAGACAGTTTCTACTCAGTGTCCTGTGCAGTCTATAGGCGCTTTCACACTGCCCAATTTACCGGTAATTTCAGCCGAAATTAGTGGGTTGTCTGTTGCGTTCACAGTGCCGACATGGGGTGGCGTGTCCAAACGACACGCCAATTCGACCCACCTCGGACCCTACACTTTTTTGCAACACGGGGCGAGCTTGAACACGAGCCGAGGCGAGACGGGGCGCAGGGTGTGGTATGGTGACGTTTCACAACTGCCACCACCCACCGTCGGGACTTTAAAAATAGGGGAAACAGCTGAGCAGAAATGTAAGCGTAGCGTGAAGTTCTACCAGGAAGACGTAATGCGTGTCATCAATTAGCTGTCGTCCAATCAGCACGTAATCATCTTTCCTACCTGCTTTGCTGCTCACAGGTTATTCCGCCGTTCGCCCTCCTCCCTCCCCAGCATCCATCCAAGGGTCCTGTCCGTGTCCAGTGGGTCCTGACGATGATGTCTAATCCGCCATGCCTCTCGATCGATCTTGTGATGTCTCATCTACATCTGCCTCTTCACTGGCCTCCCGATGTCTCCTCTACCTCTGCATCTCCACTGATCGATCTTGGATTTCTTGGTCTCCTCCTTATCCTTCCAGATCCCTCCATTATGCTCACTCAGGATTCCAGCTAAAGCCCCTCCATGAACAGTTCCATTCTCTGCCACATACAGTACATTGGGGTGACACTGCTTTGTTCCTGGATGTTGGATTTCCTGTCACCTGAGCGACAAGCTGGACTCTATCAGCTCATTGAGCACCAGTTTAGCCTCAGGCAGTTAGGCTTTCCCCCTAGAGACGTGGTTCTGCCCAAGGTTTCTTCCTCATAAAGAATATTTAGGGAGTTTTTCCTTGCCCCGGTGCTCCGGGGGGACCCAGGGTTGTGCTCTTGAAATCCTGTTTCCTCTTTTTGTACTATGTATCGTCACATTTAATGTTTAAGTTCTGCATCTTATGCTTCTGAAAGTCTATTATCTACGTTATGACCACCACCAGTGGGTTCTTGTCCTTTTGTCGGGGGGTATTACTATTATGCCCTGCCACTACTACAGTCAGCATCTATTCAGTTTTCATGTTTTATTGATTAGGACAAAGGACAGGACCTATGCCAGTTTTGTGTACATGTACATATTTGTTGGTCAACAGCTTTATCATGTAGCCTAAATGTGCAAGGAATAATATCCCCCACTTCGGTGTTGTTTGGAAGTGCATGATTTTGAATAAAAAAAAATGCGAGTTCACTTCCTGTTACCCCGGCAGTCGTAGCGTCATTTTAAACTCTGTGGTCGTGGGAAACATTTTTTTAGAAACACAAAACAATGACATGACAATGGAAACGGTAGGGTAAATGCTATGCCAAACATTTTATGTTAAATAAACAGCATATTTTGAGAGACAAATCATTGTGTTGTGTGCCTTTTAACCAGGAGAGTAAAATGTTTGAAAACTGTAGAGTGATGTTTGATGGAAGCTCTACTGTTTTGTTAAGGAAACATATGTCCAGAGCGCATCCATCAATATATCTCCATATATTGTGAATATCCTGAAATATGTGACTGCAAATATCCCCACAAAGACCACTATCGCCCAGTGCATCTTCACCCTAAGTGTTGTGGGCTTTTTCGACGTGGGCGAAAATGTGTGGATAGAGTAAATTATTTAATGATAGCACTAGTTCACCTGATGGTGCCGTGTACAAATAGCTACAGTAAATCGGCATCAAATGTATTCTTTGGAAATATTTACAATCCCATGTAAGCATCTAGGTGCAGTACAGTACCATGTCATTTGCCCTTGAATGGTTGTGCAAAGAGCCAGCAACAACTCTGTGTGTCTCGCCATGGTTGTTTTAAAAAACTGAATGAAAACTTTGCAGACAGGTGTATTTACTACGATGCACAGGTAATTCACGTCATTGTACACGCCCAGCAATATGCATGGCGTAATGTTACAGTGCCACTGGGCTACGCCTTCTCAACCCACCTTTTCAGAAGAGGGTTCAAAAACACGCCGTGCATTCACACTGCCGTTCCGGGGTAAATTAGCGTGTTGTACCGTGTCGCCACCCCATGTCGTGCAGTGTGAAAGCGCCTTATGGATCTCAATCCAATAAAGCCCATTTGGCATGTGGTGGAATAGGAAATACTGGTGACAAATGTGCATGATGTTTATGATGCCATCATGTCAACATGGATGTGAATCTCAAAGGAACATTTCCAGCATCTCTCCATACCAATAAGAATGGAGGCTGTTTTGAAGGCAAAAGGACACAGACACACAAATACACACAAATACACACACACACACACACAGACAGAGGCAGACGCACACGCACGCATGCGCACACACACATACACACACACACACACACACACACACACACACACACACACACACACACACACACACACACACACACACACACACACAGGGAGAGAGAGAGCGAGTCAGGAAAAACACACAGGCCGAGGAAGCCCTGAGGAAGACATCCATAAGGACGGTGTAATCTGCATTCCAAGCCATTATCAGGCATGATTAATTCAGCACATGGCCCGACGCCTGTGAATGTGTCATTTTAAATATTTAACGCCATTTTTAAAAGGCAGCGGGACGCAAATACGCCATTTCTTGTGTGTGTGGAGCAGTGGCCCATGTGCAAGGCGGTGTGTATGTGTGTGTGTGTATCTGTGTTTGTGTGTAGTTCAGCAGTCCATGCACATACCGCAATTCTACACTACACTGCCCCTGTGGGCCTTGTTCATGTCCTGCTCCTAATATAGCTAGAGCTCCTCCAAAAGAAAGCCAGGTGAGTCCTTGCAGGGTAAACAGACACAAACACACACACACACACACACACACACACACACACACACACACACACACACACACACACACACACACACACACACACACTGTATCACACACACAAGATGGAGCTGGGTACCACAGCTGTCTTTTGTGTTCAGTGTCTTAACATACTGTTTACATACCATCATATGCACACGCACACACACACACACGCACACACACATACACAGTCACACTCATGCATGACTATTTGCATGCACAGATATGCATATGCACCCTCCAAAACAGCATCTCACAGTGGTGTGAGGGATGATAACACCCTTGTGTGCAGAGAACTACTGTGCTTCACAAGCAGTTTAATTTCACCCAACACAGATCCTTTTTTGTTTTTCTGTTTTCTGTGTGTGTGTGTGTGTGTATGTGTGTGTGTCTGTGTGTGTGTCTGTGTCTGTGTGTATATTAATGTTGATTTTATTCTGTCTTTGTGCTGTTTTTTACTCTTCCTGTCTTTCTCTAGCATGCAGCATGCAGTTCCTATCCCCCTTTCCTGTAGCATGAAGACTACTGTTACTTCCTTTCATCCCATAGCATGAAGCATGCAGTTATTATGTTGAGTTGTTTTCACATATTCATTATTATTATTATTATTATTATTATTATTATTATTATTATTATTATTATTATTATTATTATTATTATTATCACATTTCTTTACAAACACACACAACAAGACACTAAAATACAACAAATAAGTGCAAAAACAAAACAACCACCCCCAACAAAAAAAAAAAAAAACACCAGGCTAAACCAGCTGCATTGGAGGAGTTACCTTACTCAAAGGTTATTCTCTTATTACATAAACAAACCAGAATAAAAAGAGAAGATACATTTGAAAAGCTCCACTGACTATTTAGTTTCAGATCTCCTAATCATGTGTATTTAGTTTCAGCACGACTCTGACAAGCTGAGGACATGTCATCATATCCTGTCATGCACAAGTTGTCAGAGCTGAATTTGAGGGGCTTGTTTCTCCAGGCACTTGCCAGCATACTTCAGTCATGCTGCTTGACATGCTGAATGTCCAAATCTAAATTTAGTTCGATGCTCATGATTTCCTCCAATGAGCAAGTGGTTGCGTGGCTGTGTGCTATTACCAAGCAGCTGGATCCAGTCAGAAATGCTATTACAGCCATTATGGGCACCCCTGGGAGCGCTTTTCAATAACACAGCAGGCCGTGGCCCCACTGATACAGACTGCTCTGATTGGACCGATTCCTTTCCTGTCTGCTCACTGGACAGCTTCCTCTTTTCCTGTCATTGAAGCGGTTCCTCTTCTCTCCTACTCTGGTTGGAGTGATTCATCTCCTCTCCTCCTCTCATTGGACAGATTCCTCTTCTCCCCTCTCATTGGACAGATTCCTCTCCTCTGCTCTCACTGGAGCGATTCCTCTCCTCTCCTCCTCTCATTGGAGTGATTCCTCTCCTCTCTTCCTCTCATTGGACAGATTCCTCTCCTCCTCTCATTGGACAGATTCCTCTCCTCTCCTCCTCTCAATGGAGCGATTCCTCTCCTCTCCAGGCCCACTGCACCCGGGCATTACTATTACTCACACACCTACACAGACACACATACACATATATAGGAACGCATAGCCACACACACACACACACACACACACACACACACACACACACACACACACACACACACACACACACACACACACACACCACACACACACATAGGTATGCACAACTACACACTAGTGGTGTGTTCAAAATATCGATATGGCAATACATCGTTGCGGGCCTCTTCACGATACACGTATCGTTACGGAGGGGTCAGTATCGATATTTCACATTTATTCATCATTCATTCATCATTCAGCATTCATATTTATTTATTGTCACTCCTTTTTTCATTTCTTTGTCCTACATTTACATTTACAACTGAGAGAAGTGTTTTAAAACCAGATTATGTAGATCAACTGTTGTTCCTAAACAATAGGTTACAATTTTACTGATTCATTGTCATTTGGTTTTGTAAAAGGCAGCTTTATTTTTTACCACTGCTAATGCCAGGTTAAAAGGCAGCTATTTTTGCACTACAGGCTTGTGAAGAAGGCCATGTTTACAGTAAGTTATTTAGTTTTATATTACTATGTTTTTTATATTTAAGTTTTTATATTTAAGTTATTTAGTTTTATCATATTTATTTTTTGATATTTTTCTTATATTTTACCTGTATAATTTTCTTACTACTGGCAGGTTCAGTGTGGTGGTGGTAAGTTCAGATGTTAAGTAATTGCACTACAGGCTGATAGGCCTGCTTAAGGTCATGCTTAAGTCTTTGAATTTAGAAAATGTATTTTTAAATGCCACTGTTTATGAGTTCAAAGGCAGCATTACATTGTAACTGCACTGCAGTCTGGCATTTTTGCTATCCAGCATAATAAAAATATAATCTGGGTATACATAAGAATTGTTTTCTTAAAAAATGTATGTAAAGTAATGTAAAATATTGGGATATGTATTGCCTTGAAGGTCATGTATTAGATACACATGTATTGCAATATGTATCGTATCGTGACCCCTGTATCGTGATACGTATTGTATCGTGAGGTTGTTGGCAATACCCAGCCCTACTACACACACATATACAAACACACACATATGCACGCACACACACACATGCACACGTACACAGACACACCACACCACATCACACACACACACACACACACACACACACATAGGCATGCACAACTACGCACATATTCGCGCACACACACACATGCACACGTACACACACACACCACACCACATCACACACACACACACACACACACACACACAAACAAACACACACTCCCTCGCGCGCACACACACACACACCTGCAATATTTCTGCTATATTTACATATTGTCATGCTTTGAATGACACCACTGGCTGATACAAAGACATGGTTGGAAAATGGTATTTATGTTTTCAAAAGGAATGTTTTGCATAATCTCCCTCCTTTTGTGTTTCCTGTGACAACCCGGTGACAATATTTATTAATCCCTCAACACAGCTGCCAGGAGGTTCATACGCATTTCCCAAACCCACGGCTGTACTAGCTGCAACCCCACGTGTGTAGTCTACATCATGTGTTTTTACACTTCCCATTTTTAATGTGTCACAACAGGGTGCACCTGATAAAATAGCACTCTATGAAATATGAATACACACCTCAGTAATCAGCATGACTACTAACTGTGACTACTGATGCTGACAAAACACTGACTTTAAACCTACAGGGATTTACAGTAGTGTGCCATAGGGCAATGCGGCAAATTTCCTTTTTCCCTCTTTTCCCTAATCTTTTCTCCTCTTCTTATTCTATTTCTCTCTCTCCCTCTCTCCTCTCTCTCTCTCTCTATCTCTGTCTCTGTCTCTCTCTGTCTCACACACACACACACACACACACACACACACACACACACATACACACTTTATCTCCCTTTCTGTCATGCCCACAGAAAAATAAACATGGGCACTAAATAAATAAATAAATAAATAAATAAATAAATAAATAAATAAATAAATAAATAGAAACAAACATTTATCCCAGTTAGTCTTTCTCTTACTTTGACTTCCTTTCCTCTCTTCCTTTCTCAGCTGCTCTCCCTCTCTCCCTCCAGCATTTCTATTTCTTTCTCTCTCTGCTCTTTTCATTCCCTCACCCCTCCCTCTTTCTCTCTTTCTTTCCCTCCCTCCATCACTCCTCTGGAATGAGGGATGAAGCAGAAGGGCTCTTCTTGGTAAAAGGGCACTCAGCCTATGTGACCTCGAGAGCAAAGTGCCACACACACACACACACACACACACGTACACACACAGACACACGTACACGCACAGACACACCTGCACACACGCACACCCATATACAGATGGATGCAGTGTGTTTGTGTGTGTGTGTGTGTGTGTGTGTGTGTGTGCATCCATGTGCAGCATTTGATGTGATGTGTCCCTACCTATCAGGTGTGGTTGGGCAGGGCTAATCTCCTGGATTGATCTGCTTGTTTGGTGTACCAGCTATTTGATTGGTGCCTAGGGCCAAGGGTGCGTGCAAACACACATACGCACACGCACACAAACACACACACACACCCACAAGGATGTGGGCAAACACGTCTCAGATGCTTTTATTTAAGACCTGTTCAATGCTTATCTTTAACTAGATGTACCGCATAGCGGTACATGGTATGACCGCCGCAGTATATTGAAATGTGGGAACTGTTGGTGTGATGAGTGTGTGGTAGAGCAGTGTTGTGAGGTGAGAATTTCTGTGGAAATGATTTCCTGGAAGTGGGCATGGATGTGGGTTTTGAATGTGTAGTGTGTAGGAGTGATTTGTGAAGGCAAGGAATCGGCAAAATGAGATTTTGAACAATTACAGCGCCCCCTATGGACCAAATTTTATGGCATGTTCTGTGGTGTTAGAGGTCTTTGTGGTGATCGTGCATGATGTATTTTGTGCAGTTCCCACCTTCTCGGCCCAAGATATTGGCAACTCAAAATCCCAATTTTTGCATTTACCCTTATCACTAGATGGCGCTATGCTTCAAGTGAGAGTTTATGGGCTGGGTCAATATGCCTCTGTAACACCTACATACTAACACAAAATCGTTGTCTTGGGCAAAATTGTTGACGAGTTATTTAACAAAAACTGTTTTTCAACACCTAGCTTCGGCGATAAACATCGCCCCCTATGACGAAATGTCACAAAATTTAGTACACATGAAAAGAAAGATGTTTAGAGATGGCATGTGAACTTTGACCAAATTTGAGGAATTAAAAGCCAAGATACGGCCATTTGAAGAATTTTAAGCTACGTGTTAAATATTCATTGACGTGTGACTTCGGAACGGTTTATCTCAAGATAAATCCTTTGATAACTTTTTGTCAGCATTGTCTGTAGATGACATATACCAAATTTGGTGAGATTCACATGAACGGCCTATGACGAGTTCGTTCAGATTCGTTTTCACAATATTAAAATTTCATGGAAATTGTTCTCGTTGGAAGTGGGCGTCGACCAGTGTTTTCAATGCGTGAGGGTCAATAGATTTCATGATAAAAAAAAATTGGTTGTAAACGTTAGCATTCTCTAGATAATAGGCAAAATGACATTTTGCACAATTGCAGCGCCCCCTATGGACCAAATTGTATGGCACATGCTGTGGTTTTAGAAGTCTTTGTGCTGATCGTGCATGACGTATTTTGTGCAGTTCCCACCTTCTCGGTCCAAGATATTGGCAACTCAAAATCTGAATTTTTGCATATACCTTTATCACTAGGTGGCGCTATGCTTCAAGTGAGTGTTTATGGGCTGGGTCGATACGACTCTGTAACACCGACATACTAACACAAAATCGTTGTCTTGGGCAAAATTGTTGACAAGTTATTTAACAAAAACTGTTTTTTGACACCTAGCTTCGCCAATAAACATCGCCCCCTATGACGCAATGTCAACAAGTTTAGTACACATGAAAAGAAAGACGTTTAGAGATGGCATGTCAACTTTGACCAAATTTGAGCAATTAAAAGCCAAGATATGGACATTTGAAGTATTTTAAGCTACGTGTTATTTGTTCATTGACGTGTAACTTTGGAACGGTTTATCTAAAGATAAATCCTTTGATAACTTTTTGTCAGCATTGTCTGTAGATGACATATACCAAATTTGGTGAGATTGACATGAACGGCCTATGACGAGTTCGTTCAGATTCGTTTTCGCAATGTTAAAATTTCACGGAAATTGTTCTCATTGGAAGTGGGCGTCGACCAGTGTTTTCAATGCGTGAGGGTCAATAGATTTCACGATAAAAAAAAAATTGTTGTAAACGTTAGCATTCTCTAGATAATAGGCAAAATGACATTTTCTACAATTACAGCGCCCCCTATTGACCAAATTTTATGGCATGTGCTGTGGTGTTAGAGGTCTTTGTGGTGATCGTGCATGACGTATTTTGCGCAGTTTCCACCTTCTCGGTCGAAGATATTGGCAACTCAAAATCCAAATTTTTGCATTTACCCATATCACTAGGTGGCGCTATGCTTCAAGTGAGTGTTTATGGGCTGTGTCGATACGCCTCTGTAACACCGACATACTAACACAAAATCGTTGTCTTGGGCAAAATTGTTGACGAGTTATTTAACAAAAACTGTTTTTTGACACCTAGCTTCACCAATAAACATCGCCCCCTATGACGAAATGTCAAAAAGTTTAGTACACATGAAAAGAAAGCTGTTTAGAGATGGCATGTCAACTTTGACCAAATTTGAGCAATTAAAAGCCAAGATATGGACATTTGAAGAATTTTAAGCTACGTGTTATTTGTTCATTGACGTGTAACTTCGGAACGGTTTATCTCAAGATAAATCCTTTGATAACTTTTTGTCAGCATTGTCTGTAGATGGCATATACCAACTTTGGCGAGATTCACATGAACGGCCTATGACGAGTTCGTTCAGATTCGTTTTCGCAATGTTAAAATTTCACGGAAATTGTTCTCGTTGGAAGTGGGCGTCGACCAATGTTTTCAATGCGTGAGGGTCAATAGATTTCACAATAAAAAAAATTTGGTTGTAAACGTTAGCATTCTCTAGATAATAGGCAAAATTACATTTTGTACAATTACAGCGCCCCCTATGGACAAAATTTTATGGCACGTTCTGTAGTGTTAGAGGTCTTTGTGGTGATCGTGCATGACGTATTTTGCGCAGTTCCCACCTTCTCGGTCCAAGATATTGGCAACTCAAAATCCCAATTTTTGCATTTACCCTTATCACTAGGTGGCGCTATGCTTCAAGTGAGAGTTTATGGGCTGGGTCGATACGTCTCTGTAACACCGACATACTAACACAAAATCGTTGTCTTGGGCAAAATTGTTGACGAGTTATTTAACAAAAACTGTTTTTTGACACCTAGCTTCGCCAATAAACATCGCCCCCTATGAGGAAATGTCACAAAATTTAGTACACATGAAAAGAAATATGTTTAGAGATGACATGTCAACTTTGACCAAATTTGAGCAATTAAAAGCCAAGATACGGCCATTTGAAGAATTTTAAGCTACGTGTTAAATGTTCATTGACGTGTAACTTCGGAACGGTTTATCTCAAGATAAATCCTTTGATAACTTTTTGTCAGCATTGTCTGTAGATGGCATATACCAACTTTGGCGAGATTCACATGAACGGCCTATGACGAGTTCGTTCAGATTCGTTTTCGCAATGTTAAAATTTCACGGAAATTGTTCTCGTTGGAAGTGGGCGTCGACCAATGTTTTCAATGCGTGAGGGTCAATAGATTTCACAATAAAAAAAATTTGGTTGTAAACGTTAGCATTCTCTAGATAATAGGCAAAATTACATTTTGTACAATTACAGCGCCCCCTATGGACAAAATTTTATGGCACGTTCTGTAGTGTTAGAGGTCTTTGTGGTGATCGTGCATGACGTATTTTGCGCAGTTCCCACCTTCTCGGTCCAAGATATTGGCAACTCAAAATCCCAATTTTTGCATTTACCCTTATCACTAGGTGGCGCTATGCTTCAAGTGAGAGTTTATGGGCTGGGTCGATACGTCTCTGTAACACCGACATACTAACACAAAATCGTTGTCTTGGGCAAAATTGTTGACGAGTTATTTAACAAAAACTGTTTTTTGACACCTAGCTTCGCCAATAAACATCGCCCCCTATGAGGAAATGTCACAAAATTTAGTACACATGAAAAGAAATATGTTTAGAGATGACATGTCAACTTTGACCAAATTTGAGCAATTAAAAGCCAAGATACGGCCATTTGAAGAATTTTAAGCTACGTGTTAAATGTTCATTGACGTGTAACTTCGGAACGGTTTATCTCAAGATAAATCCTTTGATAACTTTTTGTCAGCATTGTCTGTAGATGACATATACCAAATTTGGTGAGATTCACATGAACGGCCTATGACGAGTTCGTTCAGATTCGTTTTCACAATATTAAAATTTCATGGAAATTGTTCTCGTTGGAAGTGGGCGTCGACCAGTGTTTTCAATGCGTGAGGGTCAATAGATTTCATGATAAAAAAAAATTGGTTGTAAACGTTAGCATTCTCTAGATAATAGGCAAAATGACATTTTGCACAATTGCAGCGCCCCCTATGGACCAAATTGTATGGCACATGCTGTGGTTTTAGAAGTCTTTGTGCTGATCGTGCATGACGTATTTTGTGCAGTTCCCACCTTCTCGGTCCAAGATATTGGCAACTCAAAATCTGAATTTTTGCATATACCTTTATCACTAGGTGGCGCTATGCTTCAAGTGAGTGTTTATGGGCTGGGTCGATACGACTCTGTAACACCGACATACTAACACAAAATCGTTGTCTTGGGCAAAATTGTTGACAAGTTATTTAACAAAAACTGTTTTTTGACACCTAGCTTCGCCAATAAACATCGCCCCCTATGACGCAATGTCAACAAGTTTAGTACACATGAAAAGAAAGACGTTTAGAGATGGCATGTCAACTTTGACCAAATTTGAGCAATTAAAAGCCAAGATATGGACATTTGAAGTATTTTAAGCTACGTGTTATTTGTTCATTGACGTGTAACTTTGGAACGGTTTATCTAAAGATAAATCCTTTGATAACTTTTTGTCAGCATTGTCTGTAGATGACATATACCAAATTTGGTGAGATTGACATGAACGGCCTATGACGAGTTCGTTCAGATTCGTTTTCGCAATGTTAAAATTTCACGGAAATTGTTCTCATTGGAAGTGGGCGTCGACCAGTGTTTTCAATGCGTGAGGGTCAATAGATTTCACGATAAAAAAAAAATTGTTGTAAACGTTAGCATTCTCTAGATAATAGGCAAAATGACATTTTCTACAATTACAGCGCCCCCTATTGACCAAATTTTATGGCATGTGCTGTGGTGTTAGAGGTCTTTGTGGTGATCGTGCATGACGTATTTTGCGCAGTTTCCACCTTCTCGGTCGAAGATATTGGCAACTCAAAATCCAAATTTTTGCATTTACCCATATCACTAGGTGGCGCTATGCTTCAAGTGAGTGTTTATGGGCTGTGTCGATACGCCTCTGTAACACCGACATACTAACACAAAATCGTTGTCTTGGGCAAAATTGTTGACGAGTTATTTAACAAAAACTGTTTTTTGACACCTAGCTTCACCAATAAACATCGCCCCCTATGACGAAATGTCAAAAAGTTTAGTACACATGAAAAGAAAGCTGTTTAGAGATGGCATGTCAACTTTGACCAAATTTGAGCAATTAAAAGCCAAGATATGGACATTTGAAGAATTTTAAGCTACGTGTTATTTGTTCATTGACGTGTAACTTCGGAACGGTTTATCTCAAGATAAATCCTTTGATAACTTTTTGTCAGCATTGTCTGTAGATGGCATATACCAACTTTGGCGAGATTCACATGAACGGCCTATGACGAGTTCGTTCAGATTCGTTTTCGCAATGTTAAAATTTCACGGAAATTGTTCTCGTTGGAAGTGGGCGTCGACCAATGTTTTCAATGCGTGAGGGTCAATAGATTTCACAATAAAAAAAATTTGGTTGTAAACGTTAGCATTCTCTAGATAATAGGCAAAATTACATTTTGTACAATTACAGCGCCCCCTATGGACAAAATTTTATGGCACGTTCTGTAGTGTTAGAGGTCTTTGTGGTGATCGTGCATGACGTATTTTGCGCAGTTCCCACCTTCTCGGTCCAAGATATTGGCAACTCAAAATCCCAATTTTTGCATTTACCCTTATCACTAGGTGGCGCTATGCTTCAAGTGAGAGTTTATGGGCTGGGTCGATACGTCTCTGTAACACCGACATACTAACACAAAATCGTTGTCTTGGGCAAAATTGTTGACGAGTTATTTAACAAAAACTGTTTTTTGACACCTAGCTTCGCCAATAAACATCGCCCCCTATGAGGAAATGTCACAAAATTTAGTACACATGAAAAGAAATATGTTTAGAGATGACATGTCAACTTTGACCAAATTTGAGCAATTAAAAGCCAAGATACGGCCATTTGAAGAATTTTAAGCTACGTGTTAAATGTTCATTGACGTGTAACTTCGGAACGGTTTATCTCAAGATAAATCCTTTGATAACTTTTTGTCAGCATTGTCTGTAGATGACATATACCAAATTTGGTGAGATTCACATGAACGGCCTATGACGAGTTCGTTCAGATTCGTTTTCACAATATTAAAATTTCATGGAAATTGTTCTCGTTGGAAGTGGGCGTCGACCAGTGTTTTCAATGCGTGAGGGTCAATAGATTTCATGATAAAAAAAAATTGGTTGTAAACGTTAGCATTCTCTAGATAATAGGCAAAATGACATTTTGCACAATTGCAGCGCCCCCTATGGACCAAATTGTATGGCACATGCTGTGGTTTTAGAAGTCTTTGTGCTGATCGTGCATGACGTATTTTGTGCAGTTCCCACCTTCTCGGTCCAAGATATTGGCAACTCAAAATCTGAATTTTTGCATATACCTTTATCACTAGGTGGCGCTATGCTTCAAGTGAGTGTTTATGGGCTGGGTCGATACGACTCTGTAACACCGACATACTAACACAAAATCGTTGTCTTGGGCAAAATTGTTGACAAGTTATTTAACAAAAACTGTTTTTTGACACCTAGCTTCGCCAATAAACATCGCCCCCTATGACGCAATGTCAACAAGTTTAGTACACATGAAAAGAAAGACGTTTAGAGATGGCATGTCAACTTTGACCAAATTTGAGCAATTAAAAGCCAAGATATGGACATTTGAAGTATTTTAAGCTACGTGTTATTTGTTCATTGACGTGTAACTTTGGAACGGTTTATCTAAAGATAAATCCTTTGATAACTTTTTGTCAGCATTGTCTGTAGATGACATATACCAAATTTGGTGAGATTGACATGAACGGCCTATGACGAGTTCGTTCAGATTCGTTTTCGCAATGTTAAAATTTCACGGAAATTGTTCTCATTGGAAGTGGGCGTCGACCAGTGTTTTCAATGCGTGAGGGTCAATAGATTTCACGATAAAAAAAAAATTGTTGTAAACGTTAGCATTCTCTAGATAATAGGCAAAATGACATTTTCTACAATTACAGCGCCCCCTATTGACCAAATTTTATGGCATGTGCTGTGGTGTTAGAGGTCTTTGTGGTGATCGTGCATGACGTATTTTGCGCAGTTTCCACCTTCTCGGTCGAAGATATTGGCAACTCAAAATCCAAATTTTTGCATTTACCCATATCACTAGGTGGCGCTATGCTTCAAGTGAGTGTTTATGGGCTGTGTCGATACGCCTCTGTAACACCGACATACTAACACAAAATCGTTGTCTTGGGCAAAATTGTTGACGAGTTATTTAACAAAAACTGTTTTTTGACACCTAGCTTCACCAATAAACATCGCCCCCTATGACGAAATGTCAAAAAGTTTAGTACACATGAAAAGAAAGCTGTTTAGAGATGGCATGTCAACTTTGACCAAATTTGAGCAATTAAAAGCCAAGATATGGACATTTGAAGAATTTTAAGCTACGTGTTATTTGT
>CM050218.1:34202500-34240000 GCA_027475355.1 Coilia nasus | reverse complement strand
AATGAAACTCTTGATGAAATTGAAAACTCCATAAATCAAAACCAGTTTTGGGAAAAATGGAATAACTTAAACCCAAAACAAAGACAAGAAACACCACTGAAAGATGGAGAAATATGGAAGGCATATTTTGAAAACCTTTATGAAAACTTTATACCCGAAAACCTCACAATTGGCCAACAAATTATTAAAGAAAAACTACATTCTCTCGAAAAAATAATAAAAGACAGTCAGTGCCCTCTTGACTATGAAATCACATTAGATGAACTACTTGACACACTCCACAAACTAAAATCCAAGAAAGCATGCGGTCCTGACAGCATCAGGACTGAAATGCTCAAACACAGCACCCCTGAGCTGCACAGTGTACTTTTGAAATTATTTAACCTTACTCTTCAAGCTGGCTGCTTTCCTGAGGTCTGGAACAGGGGGCTTATTTCCCCAATATTCAAGAGTGGAGACAAATTCGACCCCAACAACTACCGAGGCATCTGTGTGAACAGTAACCTGGGGAAGGTTTTCTGCTGTATTCTAAACGCCCGTCTACAGGCCTTCCTTATCAAACACAATGTCTTGAGTAATGGTCAAATTTGCTTCCTACCAAAAAATCGTACCACTGACCATATTTACACCCTACACACCCTTATCAACAAACATGTTCTTCAAAAAAACAAAAGTAAAATATTTGCTTGTTTTGTAGATTTTAGAAAAGCATTTGACTCAATTTGGCATGATGGATTATTTTACAAAATCTTGCAAAGTGGTGTAGGGGGTAAAACATATGACATAATCAAAACCATGTATTTGGACAACAAATGTGCTATAAAAATTGATAACAGCAGAACACACTACTTCACTCAAGGGCGTGGGGTGAGACAGGGCTGCAGTTTGAGTCCTACTCTATTCAATATTTATATTAATGAGTTAGCGGTGCAACTGGAACAATCTACAGCTCCTGGACTCTCCCTAAACAACATGGAAGTTAAATTCCTGCTCTTTGCGGATGACCTGGTGCTGCTGTCGCCCACCGAACAAGGGCTACAGCAGCACCTGGACGTACTAGAGCACTTCTGTCAGAACTGGGCCCTGACAGTTAATTCGGCAAAAACAAAGATTGTAATCTTCCAAAAGAAAGCCAGATCGCAGGCAACCAGACACCCTTTCACTCTAGGAAACACCGCCCTAGACCATTCATTATGTTATGATTACTTAGGCCTGAAACTCAGTGCCTCTGGAAGCTTTGACCTTGCAGTGAATGCGCTAAAAGAAAAAGCTCGTAGAGCTCTCTATGCTATCAAAAGAAACTTTCATGAAATTCAAATCCCAATTAAAATCTGGTGCAAAATTTTTGACAGTGTTATTATGCCTATTGCATTATACGGATGTGAAGTATGGGGTCCACTCAGTAAGATAGACTACGCTAGATGGGACAAACATCCCATAGAATCCCTGCATGCAGAATTTCTTAGAAATATCCTCAGAGTCCAAAGGAAAACTCCCACAAATGCATGCAGAGCAGAATTAGGCAGATTCCCATTGGCATTAAATATACAAAAAAGATCACTAAAGTTCTGGACACATCTAAAATTCAGTGCAGAAGATACTATAAAGTTTCAAGCATATAAAACCCAAGAGGTCAGCCCTGATACCAGTCCCCTCAGTCAGTTGGTTCTGAAGTTAACTAACCCATTTAACACACTAGCCCATCAACCTCAGACCAACCCTGCTGTCCAAAATCAAATCAGAATAAAACAAATTATGAATCATTGCAAGAACACCTATCTGGAACATTGGGACAATCAAACCAAATCACAATCCAAATTAGAATGTTATTTAACATTAAAAAGAAATTATGAATTGGCAGAGTATCTCTACACAGTCAGAGATACAAAGCAGAGACAGATCCTTACCAAGAACAGGCTAAGTGACCACAGTCTAGCCATAGAGAAAGGGCGTTATAAAAAAGCATGGCTTGTTTCGCTGTGTGTGTTTGTGTGTGTTTGTGTGTGTGTGTGTGTGTGTGTGTGTGTGTGTGTGTGTGTGTGTGTGTGTGTGTGTTCTTAATGTTCTTCATTGATCTTAATGTTCTTATGACCTTAATACTTGTATATTATTGTTCTTTGTAAGCTTTGGCAACACTGATGTACACAGGCATGCCAATAAAGCGAATTTGAATTTGAATTTGAATTTGAGAGAGAAGGAGAGAGAGAGAAAGGGAGAGAGATAGAGAAGGAGAGAGAGAAAGAGTGAGTGAGAGAGAGAAGGAGAGAGAGAGAAAGGGAGAGAGAGAGAAGGAGAGAAGAGTGGAGCAGTAGAAATAGGGAAACAGGTTTGAGGGAATGAGTGGGAGGATAGGAATTAAGTTTAGGGAGAGACAAGAATGTGTGTGTGTGTGTGTGTGTGTGTGTGTGAGAGAGAGAGAGAGAGAGAGAGAGAGAGAGAGAAGGAGAGAGGAAGGGAGAGAGAGGGGGGGGAGAGAAGTGTGTGTGTGTGAGAGAGAGAGAGAGAGAAGGAGAGAGAGGAAGGGAGAGAGGGGGGGGGGAGTGTGTGTGTGTGAGAGAGAGAGAGAAAAAGAGAGAGAGAAGGAGAGAGAGGAAGGGAGAGAGAGGAGTGTGTGTGTGTGTGAGAGAGAGAGAGAGAGAGAGAGAAGGAGAGAGGAAGGGAGAGAGAGAGGGGGGGAGAGAGAAGAGTGTGTGTGTGTGTGAGAGAGAGAGAGAGAGAAAGAGAGAGAGGAAGGGAGAGAGAGGAGTGTGTGTGTGTGTGTGTGAGAGAGAGAGAGAGAGAGAGAGAGAAAGAGAGAGAGAAGGAGAGAGAGGAAGGGAGAGAGAGGAGTGTGTGTGTGTGAGAGAGAGAGAGAGAGAGAGAGAGAGAGAGAGAGAGAGAAAGAGAGAGAGAAGGAGAGAGAGGAAGGGAGAGAGAGGGGGGGGAGAGAGAGGAGTGTGTGTGTGTGTGAGAGAGAGAGAGGAGTGGGTATGTCAAAGAGTTTCTCTTTTCCTCACTATTCTACGTTTTTGTTCTTTGGCTGACAGACATTTTTTTCTTCTCCCTTTCTAATGTATTCACCTTTTTGGCTTCCTACGTTTTCCCACCCTATTCTTACTCGTCTTTTTTATCCCTTTGCATGCCGCTACAACGAGGAAGACGGCTGACCTTCATTCATCACTGGGGGGGGGGGGGGGGGGGGGTGCTCAGCTTTGGTTTAGGCTTCTGGCGTAGAGAAAGTGCGACATTACCCATGGGCCATTGCAGTACATCTAGCCTAGGGGATTAATGGCAGTATTTTATGCTATACATCTATACATCTAGCCTGGGGGTCCAATATCAGTGTGTTATGATATACTATACATCTAGCATGGGGAGGTAATATCAGTACGTGTTGTTACGGCTGTATATATTTCCAGTGATTTTAGTATTTCCCAGTGCTATTTGTCCCTCTGCTTTTTGTCATCCTATGTATCTGCTCAGGAGAGCCATGTGACTGACTTGAGGGGCACCTTGTCATGTTATGAAGAACTGCTTAAGAGCACCTTTGTTGTTGGACTGTTGGCTGCTGTGCTGCCACTCAGGCTGGAATTTTTGTGTTATTATGATTTGGACTTTGTGTAGTTTGTAGATTTACTTTGATATCTCTATCTTATGTGTTACTGTAATAAATCCCACTGGTTGGGTTGCTTTTAAAGGTGTTTTGTCAGTCACGTGGGTCAGTGTAGTAGGGCCAGCCAAGGAAGTTTGGAGTTAGTCGGTCAGTAGGTGTGCTATGATATACATCTGTACATTTAGCCTGGGGGGCTAATAGCAGCATGCACTAATACACATTCATACATCTAGTCTGGGGGGTTAAGATCTGTATCTGTGCTATGATATCTGGTTGCACACAGCAATCTGAGCTCAGCAGAGAGACTCACAAAGCAACAGAGTCAATCTGAGCGACACAGGTAACCCCCCCATCCCACAACCATACCCCCCCCCCCCCCCCCCACTTTCACCTACTTTCACCACTACCCCCACCCTCTCCACCCCCCAACCCTCGCTCTAACCCCTGACCTATCTGTATCCTTAACTCTCTCTAAAACCCACCCTTTCTACTCCACACCTACTACCCACCCCACCCCCCCCCCCCTGCTGTCACTGGTAACCTGGCAACAGTGTTTGTCAGGTGGAGAAACAAGCGAGGCAGAAAAATAAAGAGAGTGAGACATAGATAGAGACAAAGAGAGAAAGACAGAGGGGGCAAAGGGGAGAACGAGTGGGAAGGAAGGAGAGGAAAGAGTAGGAAAAAGTAGAAATATAACAAGCGTGAAAAAGAAAAAAGAAAAAAGGCAGATGAACATACTAAAGACAGTCTGGTGGAGAGGAGCTGGTGGCTCTACAGGAATTCCATTTTTTACCTCAGCGCCACAGAGTGCTCAGAGAACTCTATAGGTCTGACTGAACAGAAACCTCAAAAGCCTTGTCAATAGTTCTCATACAATAGAACTCAAAGAACAGAGCACTCAAACAGCTTAAGTATGGTTCCTGCGAAGAACTCTTTTAAAACACCCAGAGTCTAGGGCCAGTTATCTCTGAAGTCATCTGACATGCCTTGATATTGTTGTGTGTTCAATTTATTTCACATATTAAAAAAAAACTAGATAAGCACTCAGAGAGCGCAGACCTCCGCCAGGGCAGCTCAGATCACCACCAAAATCTAATCAGTTTTAAGTTAGCCCATTTTTGACCTACCCTGAAAATTTCATCAAAATCCATCTACATTACACAACATCCGCTGCTGCATATGCTATAATTCTCTTGAGTGAAGCCTCTATAGTAAAGCACACACCATGTGCATGCACACACACACGCATGCCCACACACACACACACACACACACACACATACACAAAGCGATAGAGACAAAAAGAGAGAGAGACACACACACTCACCCCATGTAATGAGTATACAAAAATCCAATCAAACAGGACAGATTCCCTTAATGACCAATCACGCAGAGCACAGCAGTTGGTCCCGCCCCTGGTCGCATCAGATCCTCTTCAGGGACCCTGGAGGCCATCAGCCAATCAGACAGCTCAGTGGGGAGACATGTGAGTGTATCAGTCAGTGTATGCGTGCTGATGAACACACAGGAGGTGTATCATAAGGTAGTAACTACTGTATGTGTGTGTTCAGAAGACCTGGCTTTAAATGATGAATATCAGGACCATGTTTGTCAGACACACACACACACACTCACACAAACACACACACACACACACACATACAAGGGCAATTCCCTGTTCTTATCATAAAGCTAAGAGTGTCAGGAAATCCATTTCTGTCGCATGCAATTACAGCCGTGCTGATCTGCTGAAAACAATCTGGTTTAGATTTCATCAAACAGCTGACAGCACTGACAAGCCTCCTCTTTGGCATTACTCACACCCATATGCACACACCCATACACCCCCCCCCCACACACACACAGACATACACACACCCACACATGCACATAGACACAAAAAACGAGGACACATGACAGCTGTCCATATATATCTCCTATGTCCATATACATCTCCTAAGTCCATATACATCCCCTCTGTCCATATACATCATCTATGTCCATATACATCCCCTCTGTCCATAATAATTCCATACTGTAGGTTAATGTTACATATAGATGTAACATTAAACAAGCAGTAGGTGTGCAGATACTCAGATGGTAAGGGTGAAACAATCACCACGGCACATTGTGCCTCACAGTGCACAAAACTGTACAATGTGGGGGGACAAATGTCTTACATTGCCAGTCCAAAGCAGTCTGCCCAACAAAGGCAAAGTGCAGTAACTATGCAGGCATACAAACTGAGAAAAATGCCTAAAGTCTTTATACTGGCAAGTCAAACATGTTGTAGGTATAATAGTGGCGATGCTTTTATGTACTTTCTGACTAGCAAGAAGCAAGAGATTTAGTACCAAGACAAAGGGATGATAAAAAGTCAATTTCCAGTCTAAACTCCATTTGACAAATTATGGAATCTCACAAAATGATTATGGTTGCTCATTTCACTCAGAAACATATACAGCTCTTGCACACAAACACAAACATGCAAAGAAGAGCATACACATGTTTGCAAACAAACGAAAAAACAAACACATCAGCTATTGGGCAGAGTATAAAAGTGCCTGCTAAGTGTAATGTAATGTAAAGTCATGTAAAAGCATACTTTATACACATATAGTGCACACATCTGATTTATACACATCCCTGTAGACTTCTGACATACATGTGATCTGATTTGTACAGGGCAAAATAAACATATTGTGCAATGATCCTAATTTTTGCTAACAAACAAGTAAACAAACAGACAAACACATCCAGCTATACATGCATGGTGCCTGGGCCCTGCATGCCCTTAACACAATGCCTCTGACTCACCACAGAACTTTATTTTATTAGATAATAAGATAATACCACAAACACAAGTTTGCAGCATCACAACAATATCAAAAAAAAAACTGAAAAAAAAAACAAAACATTAAACATGTATGATCAATAACGGCAGACAATTTTACCCCCATTATGTATAAGTGATAATGGCCATCAAAGAAATCACTGGAGGCTCAGAGAGTATAGCTAATATGCTAATATAAATAGAAAAAACTGATGTGTTTATGATAGCTCAATGAGCATGAGTTTAAAGTGGGAGACAAATTTCATCCACATTAACCTTGTCTCAATCCTAACCACAAAGATTCATACACACACACATGCACATCCACAAACACATGCACATATGCGCACACACACGTCACACAGAGAGACAGGGGAGAGACAGGGAGAGACAGACTGATCAATCAATCAAGATATCATACATTTTGATAGTTTGTTCTTCTCCTATTGTATATCCAATTCTATATGCCAGTGTTGGTTAATGTGCAGTAAACTGGTTTTATTCACCGGTGTGTTTGTGTAGAACACACTTGTGTGAAGATGAGAAAAGTCAGTGTTATTATTATTTATGGGTCCCCTCTATGGCTGTGTAATGTGTGTGTGTGTGTGTGTGTGTGTGTGTGTGTGTGTGTGTGTGTGTGTGTGTGTGTGTGTGTGTGTGTGTGTGTGCGTGTGTGTGTGTGTGTGCGTGTGTGTGTGTCTGTGTGTCTGGTAGATGTCTCAGGGGCTAAATATAGGTGCTTGTTATTGGTACTCAGGTGCTATCGATCTCATGGCCTCTGCCATCTGCCAGCCTCCTCTTCTCCCTAGCACACACCCTTCCACAGGTAAATGTAAGGGTGTGTGTGTGTGTGTGTGTCTTGAAGTAGAGGGTATGGTCTGCAGGTAGAGATAGTCAACAGGTAGAGGAGATGTTGCACAGTTAGCAGCTCCCCTCTTACAGGTAGAGGAGATGATACAGAGGTGTAGGGGATACTCCACAGTAGGGTTTAATATTTCTCTCGAAAATGACATGAATCAGATCCCGGGATAAGACGACCCATTTCCCGGGAATCCCGGGAAATAACTGTGTTTTTTTAAGTAAGCCTTATGTATGTATCATTCAAATATTTGTCCCAAACTGACATTTGTATCAAATTGTTACACATTGTGTATTATTATTAGAGCAAAAGAATGCAGTTTAGGCTATATCCATCAACACAGCAATAATACAGTCTAAGCCCCTGTCCGTCTGCTGCAGCGCTAACTATGAAATGCCAGGTGGATTGTCCATGACTTGTCTTCTGAAAAGCTAGGCAACCCTTGTATAAAACCAATATTTTACATTGTAACGAAACGAAATATGTAAAAGTTAATCATTGAATGATTCCTTTTTAAACCATTATCCTAAACTAAATCCATTACGTGGCTGCTAAGATTTGCAAGCGGCTATAATTTGGAATAATCACTCGAAGTTAACCAAATATTTCTTTATTGTTCAGGGCAGGCATATTTCTCTCTGATTTGAAATAACAATATAAAAAGCTTAGGCTAAACATATAGCCTACATGTTCAATAAATACATGTTAAATAAACATATAGCCTACATGTTCAATAAATACATGTTAAATAAACATATAGCCTACATGTTCAATAAATGAAAGAAAATCACCCAAAAATGTACAACTGTGCACTACTAAAAGACATAGGCATATAGAAAACGATAGCCTGAATTGAAATAATACATTTCGCATTGCAATGAACTTGGGCTCGATAAGTTTACAATTCATTTCTCACCCTAACCCTGTCCTTCTTTCTTTTTCTTCTAAAAGTGTGTTTTCAAGAAGCAGAGAGCGTCGATAGACTCTGCACTTAGGTGGTTTCGGATTTTCGTGACAAATTGACCGCAGATCGAAAACGCTCTCTCCGCCTCCACAGATGTAGCCTGAACAGTACTTAGAACGTCAAACAACTGTTGCAGGTGGTCTCCTGTTGGTGGCCTCGAAGAGGGAAAACTCTTTGGTTATAACTTTCATGAAGTCACCGGCTGTCATTTTCTCTGACGCTGGCGTAGTGGTCATAGAAATGGCCTGCTGCAGATCTAATGTTAGGTTCCCTTCACTCTGAGTCGAGACCTCTTCATTCAGAACTTCCCCTCGGCGATGTAGGCCTACCATCTACTGCCTCTGAAGAAGACGCACCATCGCTCTCTTGCGCTCTCTGCTCATGGCAGTGGCTGGCAAAAAGGTGCTCCGCAAGTCCCTTAGCGGTCCTCACCAGTATCTGTCTTGCATGCCGAAAATCTCAGTGGGCCTTGGTGCTGGTGCAACCAGAGCACCAGGATCCAGAAGATACCTGCCAAAAATATATAGCCTAGTTATTAAAATTAGCATATTGACATGCATCCCCATTCCCCAATCACAATTTAATTAATAATAATCGAATCAACATATGCGCGCACACACACGTCACACAGAGGAGCTTAGGGAGAGACAGACTGATCAATCAATCAAGATATCATACATTTTGATAGTTTGTTCTTCTCCTATTGTATATCCAATTCTATATGCCAGTGTTGGTTAATGTGCAGTAAACTGGTTTTATTCACCGGGGTGTTTGTGTAGAACACACTTGTGTGAAGATGAGAAAAGTCAGTGTTATTATTATTTATGGGTCCCCTCTATGGCTGTGTAATGTGTGTGTGTGTGTGTGTGTGTGTGTGTGTGTGTGTGTGTGTGTGTGTGTGTGTGTGTGTGTGTGTGTCTGGTAGATGTCTCAGGGGCTAAATATAGGTGCTTGTTATTGGTACTCAGGTGCTATCTGCGCTCTCTGCTCATGGCAGTGGCTGGCAAAAAGGCGCTCCGCAAGTCCCTTAGCGGTCCTCAGCAGTATCTGTCTTGCATGCCGAAAATCTCAGTGGGCCTTGGTGCAGGTGCAACCAGAGCACCAGGATCCAGAAGATACCTGCCAAAAATATATAGCCTAGTTATTAAAATGAGCATATTGACATGCATCCCCATTCCCCAATCACAATTTAATTAATAATAATCGAATCAGGCCCACCTGTACAAAGACACCGGGTTCTTCTGTCTGCGTTCCGTGAACCTGCTCTCAATTGCGTCTCTTATCTCAAGGCTCAGAGAAGTTTCCTGCTTACTCAGCTGATCCATCATGAAAATAAAAATTCCATCTGCTTTGATCAGAGTAGTGTCTCGCTTGCAAAGAGACTCCACTCCCATCCTCACTGGCTTCAAGCAGGAGCTCAGTTGTTTTATGAGGGTGAGCTCCTCGTTGGTGATTATTAGTGCGGGGCTGATGTCAATAAGGGTTTTGGTCACTGGTCTATAGAGTACAATATAGCGATCCAACATATCAGCCAGGCTGTTCCAATGGGTACGGCAATCCAAAATGAGCGCCAACTCTTTCCCATGATCTCGTTTGATGCAGACCCTCAGCTTGTCATTACTGACAGGTGACTTTTGGAAATACCTGGCAATTTTCCGGACTCGCTCCACGCTCCTGTATACACTCAGCAGACTCATCGTCAGACTTGAGGTCACTATCCTCCTCTTCCTCACTTGTCTCTATCACTCTGTCAGGGACGTCACGGCGGTAAAGCACATCTGTGACAGCCAGGTGAACTGCATGGGCATAGCACAGCTGTAGTTCGGGCAGCAACAGTCTCCCAAATTTCACCATCACTGATGCTCCATCGGTAGCGCAGCACACAATGTGTTCGTCCATATCAAGTTTGAATCTTTGAAGCTGGTTGTAAACCAACACTTTGACTTTCTCGGATGGCATTGTTCCATAAATATTAATGATGCCTAGATTCCAATGTGTTTGTGCACCATGCACGTTTATGCTCATGAATCGTTTATGTTGTGAAGAAGTATATTCGTCGATGGTCAAAGAAAAACGCATACCTTGCTTCACCATGTCACGAAATATATCTGCCAGTTTGTTTTTTTGTTCGTTAGCAAACCCTCTAACCTGCTTGGATATTTCAGAGGGATTCTTCGGGAGAATATGCCCGTCTCTGTTAAGTGCTGATCTGAGATAGTCGCATTTTGCCATACTATTAAACGTAAATCCATCAAAAGCTGCCATCTCCGCCAGTATTTCTCCAAGCGACTTGCTAGCTTTGCTAAAGTAGCCATCTAGCGTTCTTGACCGTTTTGAACCTTTCAATGAGCTTTCTTCGGGATATTTCTCATGCTGCGTTTCTAAATGTCTGTGCAATCCACTTGTTGAACCCCCGGAACACTTGATAACCCTGTCACACAACATACACTTAGCATTCTCTACTTTTTGAAAATGTCTCCATACAAAACTGGTCGCAGACCCAGACATCATTGGCGAAGATATAGGCCTAGCCTAATGCTGCTGAAGTGAGCCTGTGTTACCATACCTACGGCGGCACCGTCGCCTCCATCAACGATACTGTATGACAAATAATAGACGCGCATAGACATGTTTTTTTTTATTGGGCTATTTTTCCAGTTTCCCGTCATAACCTTTCCCGGGAATCGAGAAATAGTTTTGATCAGATTTCCCGGAAATCCCGGGTATCGGGATTAAACCCTACTCCACAAGTGTAGAGATGCTATTTAAGTAGAGGGTATGGTCCACAGGTAGAGGTAGTCAACAGGTACAGGAGATGCTCCACAGGTAAGAGCTTTCCTCTTATAGGTGTAGGAGAATGTCCACAGGTAGCGGAGAGGATACAGTCAGGCAGCAAAGGCCTCATAGCCTGTTAGAGGCAAGGCTCTCCACAGACACGACAAGGATACAGTCAAGGCTCTCCACAGACACGACTCTACAGGCAAGACTCTCTACAGACACAACTTTACAAACAAGACTCTCTATAGACAGCACTTTACAAAAAAGGCTCTCCACAGACACAACTCTACAGGCAAGACTCTCTACAGACACCACTTTACAAACAAGACCCTCTACAGACACCACTTTACAAACAAGACTCTATAGACACCACTTTACAAAAAAGGCTCTCCACAGACACAACTCTACAGGCAAGGCTTTCCACAGACAGGACAAGGCTACAGACAAGGCTCTCCACAGACACAACTTTACAGACAAGGCTTCCCACAGACACGACTCTACAGACAAGGCTCTCCACAGACATGACTGTATAGACAAGGCTCTCCACAGACACAACTTTACAGACAAGGCTCTCCACAGACACGACTGTGCTTTACAGTGGCTGCTATGTGACTAGGACTGCCTTTGTTCATTGTCACTGTGACGTGTTTTAGTGTGATGATGTTTTACTGTGACTGTGATATTAGACTGTGTTTCAGTGTTTAGTGTCATTGTGATACAATGTGTTTCATTGTGATGATGTTTTGGCGTAACTGTGATATATTACTGTGTTTCATTGTGACTGTGATAAGTGATGTGATAATATTGATGATGTTTGCTTAGGCTAAAGCCTTACATGTGATGATGCTGATGATGCCTTTGGCATATTTGTGAATGGGCATAGCTTGACTGCAGTTTCACTTTGATTCAGTTCACTAGCTTTACATCACTCTCAACTCCTCACTGACAATCTAAGAGCATTGCAAATGACCCTGTTTAATTTCCCCCCCCCCCCAGATTGCCTGAAAGAGAGATAAAGGGAGAGAAAGAGAGAGGAGGGAGGAGTGAGGGCATGCATTATGCATTGTCAGTAATTACTGTAATTACCCAGCCTAGGTATCCCCCAGTGGTATTCTCATAGTCAGAGAAATACAGATCTAGATTGCAATGCTGCATGATGTTCTCATAGACATGCTGCATGTTATTCTCATAGGCAGAGACAAAGCAAATTGCTAGATTGCAATGCTGCATGTTTTAGAGGGCCAATGACTGTCAGTGCATTTAACACACACATAGGTCATACGCACACACTCTCACACACACACACACTCCCACTCACACACTCACACACAGGCACACACACCCACAGAAGCTAAAGAGGCCTCCACATGACACCCCTTGTATATTCCCACTACATGACAAACAACAATAAAACAAACAACTCATCCTCAAGCCCCACTTCCTGGGTGTGTGTATGTGTGTGTGTGTGTGTAACACTCCTCCTCAAGCTCCTTAAGCCTTTCCACTGATCACTGCTGCATGTGTGTGTGTGCGTGCGTGTGTGTGGTTTGTAGGTGAGCTCAGCTGAGTCAAAGGCCAACACCAGAGTCAATTTCCGCACTGAGTTTGCAACCACACACCCATACACACACACAAGCAACCCCCCCCCCCCACACAGACTCTGAGACTGCAACCCACACACACACACACACACACACACAATGTGATTGCAACCCCCCTGGGCCACAGGGGATAACGAGGTAGAGACAACTCCATTACTCGCCCCACGCCCCCCCCACTCCTCCCACCTCATGGGTCACGCCCTGCAAAGTCCTCCTGAGCACTGTGTGTGTGTGTGTGTGTACCCTGTAAGGTCTTCCTCAGCACTCTCCTGGGGAGGGAGAGAGAGACAGAGACATGGAGGGAGGGGGGGTTGTAGAGAGAGAGGGAGAGAGATACAGAGAACGAGATGGGAAGAAACTCAGAGGGAAAGAGAGAGGGGGGGTAGAGAGAGACAGAGAGAGGGAATAATGAAGAGGCAGAGAAAGCGAGGGAGAGAGAGAGAGGGAGAGAGAGAGAGGCAGAGAAAGAGAGGGCGAGAGAGAGAGGGAGAGAGAAAAAAAATTCACAAAAGATGCAGAAATCGCTGTGGAGACAAATGGGTGCCGCGCAGTGAGGTGAAGTGGAAGATGGGGGGTGTAGAGAAAAAGAGAGAGAGAGGCGAAGTGGGAAATGGATTTTTAAGTTGCTCAAAGAGCACATTTGCAAGTGGAATTCTAAACAGAAGCGTCTGGAGTAGAGGTCGCTAAGCAAGTGAAGCACCTCTCCACGCCACTACGGCATCGCTCATAATTACAGGCACACCTCGTCTATATGAGCATGCTTAGAGGGCCCGCACTCACGTTTATCCTCCCCACGTTTCCCCCCTGCAAAGCACAGCTGTAAAGTGCCTCCCCATGTTAAATGTCACCCTGTTGCACATTAGGACACTGATAATTACACCTGAAGCAATGGGAACGCACCACTGAAGCTACAGTAAATGACAAAACTAATAGCTTGATGGTGAATTAACTTTGTGCTTTTGCCCACAGTGAATGCACACATCAATTCTGGGGAGCTACCCAGGAACAAAGCTTTATAAGGGGCCTTATCTTTAGTAGCTGGTCATTTAGAAAACAACAGAATGAGCGTACATCAGCTGTACTCAGGAAGAGTGGCAGTAAGAGAGAGAGTGTGACAGAGAAAGGAGGGTCAGCCAGTGTATATTAGCGAAATAAATGGTTAGAGAACAAAAGAGATGAAGGGACAGAAATAGTGTGTGTGTGTTTGTGTGTTGGAAGGAGAGCACAAGAGATAGAGAGTTGGAGAGAGGAGGAGAGAGAAAGTATGCGTGAGACATAGAATGAGAGAAAGAGTGAGAGGTCAAGAAAGAGTACACAGATATAAGAATTATTTTGAAACATTTTTGAAGGAAATGAAATGTAAAACACAGACACATCTAGGTAAATATGACTTGCAGTAATGCAGTAATTTTAATAATTTCTACAGCAATCTCTCCCAGACAAGACATGGCTGTGAGTCTTGCTAACAGAGGTGAGTGGGGCAGCTAAAGGTGTAATCCTTATATTCCTCTGATTGGATGAAGGTTAAAACCTTAGATTCCCCTGATTGGATGAAGGTCAAAATCCTTATATTCCTTTAATTGGATCAAGGTTAGATCTTTAGATTCCTCTGATTGGATGAAGGTTAAATTCTTGGGTGCCTCCGATTGGATGAAGGTTAAATTGTTATATTCCTCTATTGGCTCTCTTCGATTAGCTTCATTGAGTGGGGCGTTCACCTCCTCTCCCGAGATCAAATGCATATTGATATTCCATTTTCAGGCCATTGATCGGCTCCCACCCACTGTGCCTTCTCAGAATAAAATGTATTTTCGATACATTTGAAATACTATTTTTCATCCACAAGACTGTGTTCAATGCTACTTCAGTTAGAGATGCAGATTGTGAAAACACAAGTTGAGGATATGTTGTATGGCAAATTAGGCATGTGTATGCACTGAAAAGCCTAGCATTTATTTAACAGCACACTTAACTGTTTAAGACGTAGTTATTACACACTGATCATACAAATTAGAGATATTTGCACTTGTTTCAACCCACTTCTGTGACAAACTCCCTCTGTCTTCTTTGAAGCAGATGATTGCGTCCATCACACTAACCTCTGAGAACACTTACAATCAAAGCTATGAATCACTACATGAAACTGAATAAAATTGCCCTTTCAGCATCGTAAAAAAATTGCAATGGGGCAATGGGTTTGTTGTCATGACTGGTTAGCACATGTAAATGACACAAAAGTTCATTTGGATTATGTCTTTTTCTTCAATGGCAGGGGGTGGGGATCACTACCATTGAAATAAGCACTGCAACTGAGCTTTTGGTATGCTGATAATTTAGATGAAAAAAAAACACAGACAAACCTGTGACATACTGACTGAATTATTGCATCCAATTAGGCTTCACTGCCTACTTTAGGTAGCAGGGAGCAGTAATAAGCTAATGGTTAAGGAGTGGAGGAGATTTGCAAAGGGTCACAGGTCCCATTCCCCACACTGAGAGTGGGGTGGGGGGAGTGAAAAAACAGCGCTCTCCTCAATCCTTTCCCATAGGGAGGGAAAGTGGAACACAGCGATCCTAGCGGTGGCGTTCCTATCCCCAGAGCAATCCTATTAAAAATCCCATAGACCGATTTTTAAAAAAATCCCACAAAGGTATGACACGGAACTTGTGCACCAGACATATTTTTCAGGCTATATATGGGGATTATCTACTAACTGTGAAAGTATTGTGTGAAATTTCGTCCTATTTTAAAAAATCTAAATTGCGCCTAACTTGTCATAAACGGACTACAACTTTAAGTTGCTCCCGTTACGTCAGTAAACACAAGTTCACCATGCTGTAATTCGTGACTGATTACAACCACGGAGAAACAAATGAATACCAGTTTTCACATTTCATAAAGATTCCATAAACCTACGGTTGTGGATTCTTATAATCAGATGAGTTTCATGTACACAATCGTTGGGTTTCACTTACTTCTCTCGCCAGCAGCTGTTAGATTTGGGCAGGCGCCAGATTTTGCGGTGACGTCATACACGCGCCTATCGTTCAGTGTAGTCCTTTATCAGCTTTTTAATTAACATTAAAAACAATTCAGATTAGTGAAAAAAAGAAAGTATGACCACCTGAATCGATAGAACTGCCCAGCATGCATATCATATGAAAGCCACTATCTTAACTTTGGAGTGTGAGCCGAAATGTAATTTTTTGAAGAAAAAATCGCATTCATTTCGATATAGAGGTGGGGAACGCAACCAGCAGGGGGCGATGAGATTACTTTCCCTCCCTATTACTGATGTTCCCTGATTATGGGACCATCCGCCCACACTGCTCCCTTGGGGCCATTGTCATAGCTGCCCCTTGCTCATACTTGTAATGGGTTCAATTCACAGTGTGCTGTGTGATCACAATTTGTAACCCCCATATGGGAGAGTACAATTCAAAACAGCTCATTGATTTAAATACAGGAATGCTGAGACAATGCACCACTTGGTTATCACGAGTCTCAGATTAAAGTACTGAGCGAGAGGTGTGTTTGAAAGGGTTTTTATTTACAACATGTATTTCATGTGTAGCCGATGTCATCCTTTACACATCATGCTATGTCTTAAAAATAAATAATAAATCATTTTATTATTTTATTTTTTAATTTAATTTATTTATAATCATTTAAGCCCTATACTTTCCATGAGACCATTTGATTTTTGCTTTACCAGTGAGTAGACACACACACACACACACACACGCGCACATCGTCCTTCTGCATTGTAAAGTTTGAGATGACAGCAGTGAGCCTTAAATGAATAAAGTTTGAGATGACAGCAGTGAGCCTTAAATGAATAAACCTTTTTTTGGATTATGGTACTATATTCTCCTTTTCCTCTTTTGCTACTTCCGCTCAAAACTGCCTCCAGTTCTTTGGCTGTCCTCATGGTATTCCCTGCTTGTGTGTGCGTGCATGTGTGTGTGTGTGTGTAATCCATTATTCATGAAAGCTAATTTAGCACATTAGGCTGTTGTTTTTAGCCTCCTCAGGACCACCTGAGATCTGAGATGGCAGCTACATGCTCAAGAAAACACAATTTAACATCACAACATTTAGTAGGAAACACAATTTAACATCACAACATTTACTAGAAACACAATTTCACATCACAACATTTACTAGAAAACACAATTTAACATCACAACAATGACTAGAACTAGAGATCTCAGATGTAAGAACACAAATGGCTAGGAATGTTTTAAACTGCAGTCCTGCCATTGCTCATAAGGTGTTTTGTACAAATTTATTCTGTCAATGTTCTGAGGCTGGCGGACAAATGCTCTTTAAGTGATTATTATTTAATTGAGTGCATATTGCGTTGTTTCAGTATGAGTTAAGGGCAGAGCAGATGCTGAATAGGCAGCACATTTTCAGTATTTATTATTAGCAATACTTTCAACAGCCATAAATGATTCAAGAGAGTTTTTTTTATTATTTATAATTATTATTTCACTCACTAACACACACACACACACACACACACACACACACACACACACACACACACACACACACACACACACACACGCGCCCGCGCGCACACACACACACACACACACACACACACACACACACACACACACACACACACACACACACACACACACACACACACACACACACACACACACACAGCATAGCAGGCCATACAGTTGGTCTTGCAGAGATTTTTTCCAGCCTGCGAGTGTTTGAAAACATATTTTGAGCTTCACACTGAACTGGGGTGTTGTTGCTGGGCCATTAATCTCTCTGGGGAGTAGCAGCGCTGGCCCCTGGCTAGACTTCATCCATTATCTAACACCCACACCTACAACACTCCCCAGAGACACAGTACATGCCGACTGGGGCTTTACCCCTCTTTCTCCCTATCTCTATCTCTCTCTATCCCTCTTCCTCTCTATCTCTCTCTTTATCCCTCTCCCTCTATCGCTCTCTCTCTCTCTCCCCCTCCATCTCTATCTCTATCTGTCTCTCTCTGTCTCCCTCTCCCTCGCTCTTTTTCTCCCTCTCCCTCTCTCCCTCTTTCTCTCTCTCTCTCTCTCTACGTCTCTCTCTTTGTGAGGCCTCTCTAAGTGAACTGGACCCCTGTATTAACCTTCCTGCTCCTGCTCGCTTCATCCCGAGACGACGCTTTGGTCCAGATGCCACGTAAATCACAGTGCCGCAGCCTCTACTAGACTTGCTACAAGAGAAAGAGAGATAGAGAGGGATGGAGAGACAGAGAGAATGAGAGAGGCAGAGCTTAAAAGAGAGAGATGGAGAGATAGAGACAGAAATAAAAGAGGAAAAAAGCGAGAGAAAAATACAGAGAGAAAAACATGGTCTGCCCTGTTTCTCACTTTCATCTTTATGCTGACTAATTTGTCTGTGCTGTCTGTATGCCTTTCACTCTGTACTCCCCATCCACGCAGACCTGCTCTTCTCTTCTCTTCTCTTCTCTTCTCTTCTCTTCTCTTCTCTTCTCTTCTCTTCTCTTCCCTTTTCCTCTCTTCTCTTCTCCTCTCTTCTCTCCTCTTCTCTTCCCCTCTCTCCTCTTTCCTCTTCTCTTCCCCTCCCTTCTCTTCTCCTTTCTTCTCTTCTCTTTTCCTTTTTTGATGGCATCAGCAGTCTGGGAGAGGAATTCGTAAAGTAATTTCTGCCTGTGTGACTGTTTTATAAGCAGGTCTTTGTGCTGAGTGAGAAATAGGGATCCCACAAGAGTGCCTGGCCTTCAAGGATCGCTTCAGCACAACCTCTGGATTCCCCGCACAATTTCAAATATTGTTTTTTTTTTTGTCTTTTTGCCTTATAGTGTGCTGCTCCGATTTGTAGTTTTAGCAGCCAGCCCCCTGTGCTGGCAAGAGCAACAAAACTGAGACTCCCACTTGGATTGTTAGTTGGAGTGCAAACCAGCCAATGACAATGCATGCATATTCATTTTACTCTACCCAGCATCTAAGGAAGAAAAGCCCACTGGCTGTGCCTTTGAAGTAACAACAACTGACACCAGGTTAATAATGATGTTGGGTGCTGTGCAGAAGCATTTCTGTGAGGATTCCACCTGAGTGAAGTCTTAACCCTTGTCTGTCTTCCTTGTGCTTCCTGTACATGCCAGCTGCATATGCACATGTGCTTTTGTTGTTGTTTTTTCTTCTTCTCTGCCTTGTGGTTTTATTCATTTAGACTTTCCATCAGCTTGTCTCACATTTGTCCTGCCAGCTTCCTGTTGTCTCTGTCCATTATATTACATTATACCTCGGCTTCCTTTAATTTAACATTGTAATGCGTCCTTTAGAACGGTTATTAACTTTCTATATACGCACACCTATGAAGTAGTCCCTGCTTTCCGACCGTATCACGTTTATGTATCAATACGCCAAGTTCGTAGTGAATTGTAAATAAACAGTAGGGGAGACCGGGGCTGGTTGGATCACTTTTCACACTCACTTATATTTCTCCGTCTTACAGTGCATTATAGCTGTTAAAGTGTGATTGACTGAAAGCTTAATATCTCATCTATAAAACAGGTATATACAATGTCAGCAAAATATTTCTTGTCTCGAGTAATGTATGATATAACTGGCTTTGAGAAATTCTGCCAACCTGCTCCAGCACGGGGTTGGTTGGCTCAGGTAGGCTGGGTTGTTTGGCTTACATATAAGCTAATGTAAAATAAATACAGTTCACTCAATAAATGACATAAAACGTGTAATCATATGGTTCTCTGAAAAGTCAACTCTAGCACCTGTGATTATATATTTTTTGGATGTACGAGCCTCTTTTCTTCTTTTATACTGTCAAACAGCCAACAGAGAAGCAGACAGAATATAAATATGTTTATAACTGATTCATGGATGACAAATAATGTGAAAATAATGGTTAAAAATGATGAAGGGTTAATTAAGTGTTTTGATTTATAGGGAGTAGTTATTATAAAGTGTTACCAAAAAGGGTTGTATTTAAATTATAATTGAAAATATAATTATAAGTATAATAATAATTATAATAATGCCTAATCCACCTTTTTAATATTCCCGTTTCAAATGATGTAATTTGTTTTAAACACCTTGCTCAAAATGCTCATTTTTTATGAGTACCAATGGGCCTTTATCATCTACAGTAAACTGTTGGGCCAACCAGTGCCAAAATTAGTGTGCCAACCAACCCCGCCCACATTGAGGTACAGATTTTTCCACAAACACTGTTAGCCTGCTACCATTAGTCACCCCAGGATCTCAAACTTTATTTTACATTATAGCTGAGTCCCGTGACAATCATTTAAAACAAGTTATTTTTTTAATCCCTAACTGTTACCCTTCTGGGAGTTGTTAAGTGGAAGGTATAAAATCCAGGAATTGACCCCCCAAAACTAAAATGTTTTAATCACCTAAAGGGTTAGGGTTAGGGTTAGGAAATGAACACTGATTCAACCTGCCGTTGATCCAACCGGGTCACAATTTGGTAACACTTCATAATAACTACTCCCTATAAATCATGTTCATCATTTTTGACCATTATTTTCACATTATTTGTCATCCATAAATCAGTTATAAATATATTTATATTCTGTCTGCTTCTCTGTTGGCTGTTTGACAGTATAAAAGAAGAAAAGAGGCGCATACATGCAAAAAATATATAATCACAGGTGCTAGAGTTGACTTTTCAGAGAACCATATGATTACACGTTTTCAGTCATTTATTGAGTGAACTGTATTTATGTTACATTAGCTTATATGTGAGCCAACCAACCCCGCCTACCTGAGCCAACCAACCCTGTGCTGGGGCAGGTTGGCACAATTTCTCAAAGCCAGTTATATCATACATTACTCGAAACAAGAAATATTTTGTTGACATTGGCCGGGTTTCCCAGATGCAGTTAAGAAGTCCTTAGCAGTAAGAACTTCTTAAGACCCTTCTTAAGGCTCCCGTAAGAAGCAACCGCGTTTCCCAAAATGCTTCTTAGCCTAAGAAGACCTGCCGTTAAGAAAGATCTCTAAGAAGTTTCTTGACCCTTCTTAACACCCTTCTTAGCGACAAAACAGTGAAAACAGCACCCCCCTCAGGCAGGTAAAGCAATGTGACACTAAGCAAGGAGATATTACAGTTTTTCTCAATTGCTAAAACACAAACACCTACTGGTTGAACAACTTTCCCAATTGCTTGAATTATTTCTCAGAACTCTTCCCCCTTTTGTCAATACCTTGAACAATTTTCACATAGTAGAACACAATTTGCAAAACTCATTGATGCGTCTCTGCAAAACTCTAAGCACAATCTCATTGTTAAAGCACATGTTGCATTCTTAGATACATGCAATGCAAAAATGGTGAACATACATCTCACCTTTTCATCACAAATAAAGAACAAATGCCATACGCTAAGCACAATGGGTCAAAATTGACTTTACTTCATGTCAAATGAGCTGACACCACCAATACAAGCCAATTGGAAGAGCAACCAGGTTTTTGAGGGTTGTAGCTTGCAAGTGGATGCCAATCAGACACAAGGAGGACAGAGAGTCCAACTGTGAGGGGGGTGGCAAAGAAGAGGAAGAGGAGGTAAAGGAAAGGGAAGAGTGGTAATTTCTAACCAAATTAGAGGCAGCATTATAGATCATGTTCTCGTCCATGGGTTGACGACAAAGGAGTCAGAATTGAAAGTTCCACCCAATCTGTAATTTTTTGGAGGCCATGGAATATCCCTGTGGTGAGGAACAGTTTCAAGGATGGATATGACACACTAGGGGGTTCTTTCCCCGTTGCCTGGCAAGGGACATCATTGCTTGTGATGTGGATGAGGTGCTGTAGCCTCACCCAGCCCAAATGAAGCCCAGTGATCTCTTGTTTGCAGCACTGTATACAGCACATGTAGTTTTCATTTGTGCTGTATCGCTATAATTTACAGTTTTTCTCAATTGTTTACACACATTTTCTGAGAGCATGCCTCATACTCTTAGAACTCTATACACAAAATACAACAACAGACACACAATAGGCAAAGTCATTCAATAACAATGTTATTTATTCTCAAAATGCTATTTTGTTGTCAAATGACACATACAAACCATCATATGAATAGATAGGAACCAAAAGAACCTTTTATTTGTTTTGGTCTGGCCACAACATCGCATCCAATGTTTTCTGGCAAGTAGTGGGTGAAATAGTGTCTAGCATGGCAAATCCATCCATGAAAAGCATCAGTTGCTATATCTCCACATGCGTCTTCCATAGCTCTGATTGCTAATTGTAAAACTGTGAGTGTACATAGGAGGGCAATTGACTTTAGAATTTTGAATGACAGTGTGTTCCTTGTGAAAACAAGAGATTTTCTTCAATAAAATTGCACCAAATGCAGAGAATTGTAAGTAGTGTTTTGAAAAAAATTGTGTTTTAGAACTGCAATTTGAGTGTAAAGCAGTAATTGCGCTTGTAGTTCAGCAGAATTGGATCAGGGGGTTAGTGCATGAGTTCCATGTTGTGGTCATTGTGTCCCAAGCACAATGATTTGTGTGTAAACAACTGAGAAAAACTGTAACATGTAATTCTTCCACTTTATGTATTTTAGTCTATGTACAATACATATACATCAGTAGTTTTGCTTTTTCAGTTGAAAATGCATGTTTAGTGCCGTAAAAAATGACATGTATACATCTGAGAGTTGTGCTTTCCATTTTTTTGTGTAGTGTTTACTAACTGCTTCAGTTGTGATTTCATTTGAGCACACATAAAACTGTTTTGAGGCAATAGTTTGCTTTTGCAACAAGAATCTGAAGTTTTGGGAAATGGTTTTGGACAACTGGCGTTTGTGTTTACAGTTTGGAGAAAATCGTGCATGGTTTCGGAAATTGTGTTTTAGCATTTGAGAAAAACTGTAATGTTTAGCAAATCACTGTGTGTAGTATTTTGCAAAATGTGTGAAGCTGAAAATGTGCTTAGAGTGGTGCCAATCTGAGCTGATGTTTTCTTACTTGAGTGTTAGGTTTCATTAACTGTGGGAAACTTTACATTTTAGTGTGTAAGCAAACATAAAAAAACTGTAATCAAAATGCTTTGTTATGGGAATCTAGCAAATAGTCTCACTGCCCAAACCATTTAGGCTATAGTTCATAATATAAGTCTTCACATGCTGCAAAATGATTTACCAAGCTATCACAACATGTCAAGCATATTTCTATACATTTCCATAAGTCATTTGTCTGTAAATATGATCTAAATTGGTAAATTGTTCCCAGGTGAACCTAGACTTTCTCTAATGAAGAGAGTTGATCAACCAATGATCAACAGTTTTCTGAATGAGCTCAAGGGAGCATCTCATGAACAGCCTACTGGAAAGTATATAACCAGAGCACAATACAAAGCTACAATGTCTGACAATGGAAGGACAAGAAAATGGACAACAACAGGGAGAAGGAGAGGAAGAGGGGTGTGGCGGAGGATTTGGAAGAGGATGGATTAGGCACTCCAGAAGATGCTATCTACGCTGCCTTGCACAGGAGGACATCCGGTGTGACATGGATGAAAATTTGTGGCCTGACAGACGGGAACGTGAAGAAGCTGAAGATCAGGATAAGGATTTAGAATTTGGAGAGATGTTCATATTTTTTGTTTACTTACTGTATGACCTATGTTTACTTACTGTATTTTACCTTTGTTCTGTCCAGCGCTGTCTTTTTTTTCTTCCAATAAAGAAGTCATTCTGTAAATGTGAATCTTGTCTTTTGCAATTAGTCTCACACATATATATGAGGTCAAATGTACAACACTTGTCATCACACCTAAACCACATTTTACATCAAAATGTCCCTTCGAAGTGCGCTATTCAATTGCCAGCATGACTAATGAATTTGACTGTCTTATCCGTACACAGTGACACAATGACTAAACATTCTGATGGCGCCGACACGTATATTGACACAAAAAGTTGCTTTTGATGGATGAGCTAAGGATTTTGAGCAAGAGACTGGCTTTTGCAGGTGATCCATGGTGTTTTGCTATTTGTACAAACTGTTTTGAGAAATGCACTCGATCTTCTGCAAATTGCAAGAAAGATTTGAAAAATGTACCAAAGAGAGAAAAACTGTAACTGCCTTGAAAACAATAGGTGAAAATGGAAAGAGATGATGCTTACTAGCTTTTTGTCTCCAACAATACTTTACTGTGTTTTTTACATAGTTTACAACATACATGGTTCTTTGTAACAATGGTTGTGCTTCAATTTTCAATATGCAACCATACACAATCACACTTGACCACACTGACTGATTTTACAGATTGTGTCATTAGAAAAGTCAGCATGTTACAAAAGTGTTTAGGATTGATTACCATTGTGTGTAACTTACTCAAACACAAATAGATCATTTGAATCTTGTGTGTGCGATTTCGCAACAAAATAGCATTTTTATAAATAAGTGTATAGTTTTGACAAAGTGTGTAGTGTTTTGACTAAATGGGCCTAGTTTTTTAAATTGAGCTTAAACAATTGTAAAAAACTGTAATAAAATTAATGATACAACATGCACATGCAGGCCAGCATTTTGATCTCAGTCCATCAGACTTTTACGGTAATAATGAAATAAAGCTAAATGTGAAAAAGAAACAGAATGCTTTTGACACCTTTGAAGCCTTTCAGTGGCCTAAAGCAAACTTATTACAAAACCAATTACACTTTGTCGTGATATATTAATCAGAACAGAACAGTCACCACAGTGTGCAGTCATACAGTACACACTCTTTCACACTCTACACACTCTTTTACACACTACACATTCTTTCAGTCCATATACACTTTCACACATGCCCACTCTTTCACACACTACACAGCACAACCATACTTTAGGTCTATGTGTGCGTGTGTGTGTGTGTTTGTATACTTGCAGTACAGTGTCAAAATATGTGTGTGTGTGTGTGTGTGTGTGTGTGTGTACAAGTTTGCAAGAGCTGTGTGATAAAGGCAGGGCAGAGGTGTTGCTGTGTGTGTGTGTGTGTGTGTCGCAGCTGAATCATCTCTTACCACGGCAGCAGTCTGCTTGCTGTGCCTCAAGGCTCAGCGGCAGTGTGTGTGTGTGTCTGTGTGTGTGTGTGTGTGTGTGTGTTTGTGTGTACAAGTTTGCAGGAGCTGTGTGATAAAGGCAGGGCAGAGGTTTTGCTGTGTGTGTGTGTGTGTGTGTGTGTGTGTGTGTGCTTTGCCCCAAGGCTTGGTGGCAGTGCTTTAAAGTCATGTTTTAGGAGCAGCACTTATGACTTTCCCAATATTCCAGTGGCTGTATTTCCTTTACTAATCCCAGCTGACAAGGCTGCACTCATCAGCACTTTTATATATATACTTTATACATACATATTATGGCATGCCGTTTAGGAAATTAAAGAATATATTGAATGGATGTCTCAATATATGGAATGAATGTTTGGATATATTGAATGAAACCTGAATATATGGAATGAAACCTGAATATATGGAATGAATGTTTGAATATATTGAATGAAACCTGAATATATGGAAAGAATGTTCAATATATTGAATGAAACCTGAATAGGCCTATATTGAATGAATGTTTGAATATATTGAATGAAACCTGAATATATGGAATGGATGTTTGAATATATTGAATGAAACCTGAATATATTGAATGAAACTTATATATATATTTAATGAATGTTTGAGTATATTAAGCGAAACCTGAATATACGGAATGAATATTTGAATATATGGAATGAAACCTGAATATATTGAATGAAACGTGAATATATGGAATGAATGTTTGAATATATTGAATGAACGCTTGAATATATTGAATGCCGGCACTGGCGCCATCTTTTGTTTCGAGGAGGTTTGCTATTATGAGCGACACTGCCAAAAATTTAGTTGCAGCAATATTAGGCAATGAAGAATGAAGAAGCAATTAACACCCTGGCAAATGCCTGCCATTTTACTAGCCAAAATACCAACCTTAATTTATACTGCTCTATGGACCAAGAAATACATTCTTTATTCAACAGAGGCAGACATCAGGCTAACTTTCCAAGAGACATGCCTGCACTCTCACAGGAGGCACCTGCTCCTACAACCTGCGTCCCTATACACGGATGGGGCCAAGACAGAAGAGGTAAGGAAATAATTTAATGCGTTTTCATTGTGGTTGAGAAAAGTTTCATTTCATTTTCGCTAATTAGTCACATTAAACAACAGAAATATCAGAGATGTTCAATATGCTATTTAGCAGTAATTCGCTAATTAGCGGCTAATTTTACAGTAATAAGCTTTTCTATTATCTTACTCAAAGAGGGAGAAGGTTAAAGAGACAAACCATTCCAGTTGTCTCATGAGAGATATCAGTGCATCCTATCAGCACAGAAACATACACTCAACTCTCACTACATGCACTGACATCTCTCATGAGACAACTGGAATGGTTTGTCCTTCTCCCTCTTTAAGATAATAGAAAAGTTGCTTGTTATTACTGTTAAACTAGCCGCTAATTAGCTATTAGCATTACTGCTAAATAGAATGTGTAACATCTCATATTTCTGTTGCTTGCTGTGACCAGGGACGGATTAAGGGTCGTGTGGGCCCCTGTACTGGGCAAAGCGTTCGCGAACTGGTGCCAGTGATGCCACCATTTTGTTACCTAATGAATTAATGAATAGCTTAGACAGTTAGAAACGTAGCACAACCAGATCGTACCAGAATAAACCTTATTTGAATAATCCAGTGTGTTAATTTGAACTTAAACAAATGTAAGTAGGCTATTTATATGTTGCTTTGCACCTCTTAGGGGGTAGTCACAGGCCAGCAACAAAGTAAATTCAAGGACGCCAACAGATTTAAATTGTAAAGTCACTGAACTACTACCCACCCCCTGTCATATGTAAAAAACAAGTAGCTACCTACCAGAGGCGATTGCTCTAAGACAACAAGGGAGGCTCAGCCTCCTCTAAAAACCAGTTCGTCTGGTTTTTTTTTTTTTTTTTTTTTTTTTTGACAACGTGATCCAGTCCAGCCTCACTGGACTTCAATGGCACTTGCAGCATGCTCTCTTTCAGTGCGAAAACCTAGACGTTTATTGGACAAACGCTGAAAAATCGTCACTTCCAGGGAGGCTCAGCCTCACTGGGAGTGAATGGAGAGGGCGGGCTAAACTGCTTCCGAGAGGAGGCTGAGGCTCTGTGTGGTGATTGGAGGAACTGTTAAACCGGGAGGATTTTTATTCATTGACAGCTTCTTAAAAAATATCGACAGGTATAGCGGTGGATTTCATGCTGCTCAGTCAGTCAGTACCATGAATAGGGAAGTGGTGAGAAATCTCCATTCGTTTTGCCTACCATTCACTAGTGTCTTTGTACATAATTTAGTAAATAAAGTGTAAATATGGTGTTATTAAGTTTGATACCTGTTTTCATTTCAGTTTGAAAAGTTAGTTTATTATAGCCTGTAGAGGGGGGAAACTAGCCAGCTAGCAAGAAAGCTGTGCATTATGGCGGCTAGCATTTTTTATTTGATTTAAGCGAACAAATTTGATAGTCTTCCTTACAAAGAGAAAATCTGAATTAAACAGCAGGACAGACCAACGCCTAACATTGATTTAGTTAAAAAGGTAGGGCGAAATCATCGTTGTTTTCAGCTCTCCTAGTATGACAAGGTCAACTGGCTAACTGCAGGTGCAGCTGTAGCACAATGGGCTAAAGCTAACTTAGCAACCTGGTCTACTTGCCATCGAGAGTCCCTAGAAAAGATGTCCAGCTGGTATGACAGGGTAACAGACAATTTTTTAGAAAAAAAGAAAGGAGGGCAGTATTTTCTTATACATAATATTGCTGTGGTGGTGGTTCTTCTGTATAAAGCAACATAGGCCTTATTATTAACAGTTTAAAATATATCCTACATACAAAATATTAACAGAAATAGACTAAATAATTTTGTCACAGTATATTGGCCAGTAGGCTACTGGGCCAAAAGAAATAATAAGTCACTTCACAATTTGTGGGCTTGCTGGGCCAGTCCTGGGCCAATAGAACCAATAAGTCATTTCAGTGTGTTGGCCAATACTTAGTACTGGGCCAAAAGAACCAATGTGTAATTTCACAGTAGGTGGGCCAGGAACACAGGTGACACTCAGATGTGTGTGGGGCCATTTCTGAACTGGAGACCCAGCCAAAAGTGGGGCGACTCAGAGGCAAGGGTGTGGGCCATAATTGACATTTTTTTCTATGTGCCTAACTGACCAGCCTCCCCTGTTTGAAAGACTACCAGCCGCCACTGCTACCTACTAGCTAAACACCAGGTTAACACATGGGTTGTCAGGAGAAGTGCGCTCATGTAGTTGAGTTGGAAGGGCGTTAGCTTGCCAGAGGCAAGTCTTTGACACTAAATCTGACCATAGTATGAGGTACAACGCATAGACCTGACATAAAATAAGATGCTGTCAAAATAATATTTGTTGTGAATTCCTTGCTAACTATAGCCACGGCAGGCAAATGATAAAGGAAACCCTTGTCTTACCTTAAATCTTCGTAGCTAGTTAATGTTGTTAGCTGTGTGATCCATCCTTTTGACTCTTTGCTGGCCCATAGGCCTACTATGGAAGTCTTACTCAGTTTAAATGTGCAATTTTAGATCTACTTTCATTACATTAACTTTCATTTTTTTATTTTATGACATCAATTTAGCAGGGCAAGAAAGCGTGCTATAACAGAGATTGAAACAAAACACGACGTTGCTCACTTTTAAGGCCAGTGACACGACAAGAAAAAATTATAACTGCATTGTTGTCAACGGAGGAAAGCCCACTAGAAACGCTGTGCGCCTGCTGCGTAGGGTTAGAAAAATGTTCTGAAATCCTGTGCGTCAAGCCTATAGAAATGGCTTAGTTTATTACTGACCATTTAGGCTAAAGTTAACGATATCCTTGTTTAAAAGCATGACTTTAAGTCCCTTAGCAACCATTGCCATGGGTAAACAAAATTAACTAAGCAATATATGGTGGTCTGCACTCATGCTGCATTTTATCGATCCCTACTGGAGCACGGTTGAGGCAAAGAGTTCTAGAATCTGTGGTTGGGACTGTCTTTGTATGTTAATGCAGATAGTTAACAAAGTTAGCTAACAAGCTAGTTCTGGCATTGAGTGAAAAAACAACATCAGACACAAGTCAGACAATATTAGAACTGGTCCAGTTTTACTCAACAGTGCAGACTGATCATGCAGTTCGAATGTCATACAATTCGAAGCTCTGAATCAAAGTACTTTTGTTAATCACCCCAATTTCTATTCAGCAGCCCTGGTTGTTACTATGAGAAAAGACAGCTCTCACTCCATGATTTACGTATTGCAAGTTATCCAATGTGTTGAAAAAAACCCTGTTATTAACACCAACTTTTTTCAAATTAATTTTAATATTTAATATTTGGAGTGTCGTTATTGATGTCATGTTTGAGAGCCATGTTGGGGGCACGGTTAGCAATCACTTTACATGTGTACCGTGTCCAGCTGAACCATGCCAGAGTCCACCTTTGCACTATATACAGAATGGAGTGATCACACTGGTCAAACGAACCACACATTGGTGGTCAAGTGCACTTGGGTGTGTTACTTGCGTAGTGTAAGTACGCCCTTAGAAGGGTCCGCAGCCAGTCAAAGGTCTGGGGGGTACTCCGTGGGCTCTTTGAAACAGAGAAATATATATTGTTGATGGACTGCACCGCCTGCAAACTGCCTCAACCCCAATGTGCCACTGCTCCCTAGTCAGAGGGCCCTCTGTAAGCCTGTAAACACACACCACCCACCCAGAAGTCAGGGGCCCTATGGTAGGGGCCCTCGTAATCAGATGGCCCTCTAAAGTTACACCCTCCTCCTTAGGGCCCCCTGGTAGGGGCCCCCATAATCAGAGGGCCCTCTAAAAGTATGCCCCCCTCCTCCCTAGGGCTTCTGCTTGCCAGAGATCAGAGGCCCCCTGGTAGTCAAAATTCACAAGACTGCCACCCCTCACCCGTTTTCATTAAAGTTCTTATAGCAGGGCTGGGGGCCTGGGCAACCAGAGGGCCCTCTGAAAGCACCCGCCCCCCATACAAGGGCCCTTGGTAGCCAAACGTCACAGGGTCAGGGGTCCTTGTAGTCAGAGGATCAGAGAATGTAGGCCCTCTGAAATAGACAAATTAAACTATATTGTTGATAAGCGTTGCAACTTGTTTTGGGCTAGGGTCCAGGGGGCCCAGGGATTAAAATTAACGACGTCCCGTCGTCCCGGGGACGTAATAAATTGTCATCGGGAGGATCAATATTCTAACTTGGTCCGACCTCGGGACGACGGGAAATTTGGCCAACTACATTTTTTTTGTTAAAAATTTTTCATTACATTTGCAAACCAGAACGGTGGTCGGTGGGAAACGATTTATGTGAAAACGTAAATGGAACAGGACTAGCTGGCGCGCTGGCGTTTATGTTGTTCTATGAGACAAGTGGCAACAATGTTGCAGCCTGTTGAGCTCACCCTGCTTACTGCTAGAGCTCGGACGAGACAAAGCTGACCGTCACTTCAACCACTCAATACGATGTTGCGCTAATGATGTCAGGCAGACAGGAAGCTAAGAAACTGTGGGAATTGTGGTAGAAAGATACTTTGATAACGATTAATACTTTAACCTCCCACAAATTCAAACATGTCAAAAATCCTCTGAAATTATTATGTTAAGCGATTCCATCACTTGCCTACTACTGGAAAGCAAATTAGCATCATCTGCTAGCTACCTAACGCAAATAGCCAGTCGTTGTACTGTTGAAACAATGTAATAACACACCATACTCAACGTTTCTGGTTGTGGTGGTGAAAGTAATTATCCACAAGTTATCCACCATCAACAAAACAGGTAGAATGTCAAAGTTTACATGAGTGCTATTACCAATGACTCTACTCGCTCAGCACAGAATGCACTGACTAAGAGATGTGCCGAAATGAAAATTTGTGGCCGAAGCCAAATAAAAATTAAACGCTTGGCCAAATGCCAAAACCGAATACTGGATAAACCCACAACAAATGAATTACTGTCCTTTTAGAACAAGTGCTTAGCCACAGTAGAGCTAACAGCTTAGCTAATAATTTAAACACCAGCACCGCCAGCAATTTCCTAACGCTCAAAATACATGCAAGCGGGCGAAGCGGAACGTTCCATTCTTTTCAGTTTCGAGGCGGCAGGTGGTGACGTAGATCAGCGAGGCGGGCGAGGCAGGCGAAAAAGTTGAGCTCTGCTGAACTTCATGCAAATGAGGAGCGGCGTTTGCCAAGCGGTAACTAATGCCATCGTTTCAAATGACGTTTCAGTTGGAAGGCGGCAAGTGGAGAGATAAACATTTAAAAATGGACGTACATAAAATTTGAAACAGTGCAGTGGATAACATTATATTGACATGGCAGAAGCAAAAAAATCAATACCATTCAGAATTCTTTAGCCTTTTAAACTTCATATCTCTTCGACTGACGTTCGGTACTTGAGATGTGAAATCCGGCTCCTTGAAGGGATTCGGTTCATTTTGAGTCACTCAATGATATGAGCCGAGTCACTTGAGTCACTTGAGTCAAATGACATGAAAAATGACATGGCATAAAAAGGCATATACACTTGTCGTTTTGGTTATTTTCTCCTACCATGTCTTCAGGTATATTTCACGAGTCAGCAAGTAGGCTCATTAAGCAGAATGTTAATAGCCAGGTAATGAAAGTAGCCTAAGAGTTGGACCATTAGTCATTTTTATTGAATGTGGCAAATCAACACACAAATTACAAATACATAGAACAATAATGTGCAACAAATGGAACAATTTCTGCAAATAACACAGTGATTAAGTAACACACAAGAAATGGCAGAAGAATGTGAAACAGTGCAAATTGCTTTTAAGCTATACTATATACAAAGTATGTGAAATACTAGTGCAATGTGTGGAAGTTGGCTAAGAATAATGTACAGTACACTACACAGAACCATTTTAAATATAAAAGAATACCAAAGAGTAACTGCAATTGAAATTTGAGATGTGCAAAATACAATCTTATATTAACAATATGATAACAGAAATACCTACTATTGTGCAAAATAGAAACTATAAATATAATATAAACAATATATTGAATATAAATAGAAAATATAAAAAAGCAAAAAATGGAAATAAACACAAAAAATGTCAATATGGAGACAGGACACAAGTAGCCGATTGGCAATGGCAATTAGACTACTTATTTTTTTTTTTTTTAAAGGTGTACTTCCATCGTGTTTTCATTAATTTTGCGGTGTTCTCTAGTATTAATAATTGCCCTGTGCACTGGTTTTAATGAAAAAAATGTTCTAGTGCTTCTGTTTCAGGCTGTTTTAGTTTGGTGGAGGGGGTGGGGCCGGGAGAACGACACGATTTCACCAGAGACACGCTCCCTGCAGCTTCCTTTGCCCCACAGTCAACTTGATAGCAGAGTAAGGTAAAGGGGAAAAGTCAACTTGACAGCGCTAAAACTGCACACAGAATGTCTACGGAGATACAGCCTTATGTGTTTGATCTTGAATCCGAAGAGGAAGGAGAGATGGCACAAGCACAGTCGCTTCCTGACCGTTTGTCAATGAACGTTTCAGAATGGTAATATTTGCATGACAAAACAGTGCAAGTGCCCGGCTAAATGCAGTCATTCAACTAGCCTGCTAATCTTATGCGAGTCAGTCACAGGCTAACTTTATTTAAAGCCCATTCGGTCAGTTTCTCTTATATGTATTTCCACGTCTACGTCACGCCGAAGCCCCTTTTCGCATTGGGTCGTTTTTCCGCCTATTGTCTTCTTTTGACTGATATAGAAAACGGGGATAGAAAAACATTTTGATATGCAGCATGCATATGCAACTCGGGGTGACCTATCATATTTCAAAAGAGCAAGTACTAAACGGTTTCTCGTGGAAGTACACCTTTAAGGTTTGCATTTAAAAATGCAAGCTGACACACTTTGTCAGTGGTGCGGTGGCTTCTTCTATCAGAAACAAATTGCCCAGTTTTGTAAAAAATTCGCTCTGAGGGCACTGAGGTGGCGACAATGCAAAGCCTGGTCTTCATCACAGTGCACAGGTTTTTGTAGACCTGTGCTCGTGCTTTCCACCACTGCAAAGGGTCAGCTATGCGAGGAATAAGTTGTTCGGACAAATATCCCTTGACCTCAAGCAAGGCCACAGCTTGGGGGCTCTGCACATCAGGCCTTAGGTTTGTCACTCTCTCCTCAAAGTCAGCCCAAAACTCAGGCACAGTCTCACTTTGAGGACTTGCAGCAGCTGCTTCCTCACTCTCCTCTGAGACTGCAGGAGAAGATGGCTGAGTGCCTGCTCTCATGGTTGCGCTCTCTACTCTTGACATGGTCTGATTAGCATATATTTCAGTCACAAACCTATGCCTTTTGAACCTTGGGTCCAGAAAAGTTGCATCAGCCAGTACACTGACCTTCTCAAGGTTTCCAAATCTGTTGTTGATTTGTGATGCAAGAGCGTTGATCAGTGCCGTCACAGCTTGGCTTTTGGGGGGGGGGTTCTTTGTTTTTTCACAACAAATCTTTGCAGCCCTCGTGAAATCAGAATTGCTTTGGAACCTGTCACAAAGCTGTGAGGAAATGATTAAAGATAAATGATAAAATAAATGATAAATGATACGTTGAATTTGTCATTTCATTGGACATCAGTGATTAGATGGCTTAACATTCAGATTAGGTTGTTTACTATCTGTTTGTTGTTCTAATGACAGGCATATTATTTACAAGTCCTTTAACAATAATGTCTGTATCATACAAAAGATAATGTCAGCATGTGAAGCAAAGATATATAAAAAGAGAAATGCTTACCTCTCTGAGCTCATTTCTTTTGTGACCTCTTCAAAAGGTGCAAGGACTGCACAGGCTTCCTCCAAAGCCTCCCACTCTGCATGTGACAGTGTTGGCTCCTGTGGGTTTAAAAGTGCTGATGTTGAGACCAGGGGCTCCTTGATTTCAAGTATGCGCTGCTGCATATAAAATGTGGAATTCCACCGTGTAACAACGTCCATCTTTGGTCGCAACTGTGGCTGGCCCATACTCTGCTGCATTTGACGCAGCTTTTCTGTTGCCACTGTGCTTCTGCGGATGTACTCAGCCATGGCCTTCACCTTCTTTATAATTGTTTGTATGGCAGGGGCATCATCCAGAGCATGTCTGACAACAAGATTTAAAGAATGAGCAAAACAGCTCACATGGTTCCACTTCAGGATGTCTCCCACCGCTTTCTTAATGTTCGTTGCATTGTCAGTGACACACGCTACAACCTTATCTTTGATCTTCCATTCCTGCGCCACTTGATTTAATTTGAAGGCAAGCTGTTCAGCTGTGTGCCTCTCTGTTAAAATAAAACAATCCAGTAGGCTGCTGCTCCTGAGTGTGAAGTCTTCAATGTAGTGGCATGTCACCGACATGTAGCTGGTAGTGGTTCTGGATGTCCAGCAATCTGTTGTCAGGCACACAGCAGTGGTATTCTGGATACTTTCTTTAAGCTCTCCCCTAATCTTCTCATGTAGGTTTGGCAGCATCCTTTTTGAGAGTGTATACCTGCTTGGGAGTACATATGAAGGGTCCAGTGCAGCTGTATATTCTCTGAAGCCCTCATCCTCCACAATAGAAAATGGTTGGAAGTCCTATCATATTAATAAGGGCCTCATCCACTTAACTCTTTTGCAGAGGTTGCATGGGTCTTCTTACAAAGGCCCCCATTGTCGTTTGCCTTGGGCGCCTTCTCACAACTTGTGGTGCTGTGGTCGTTGAAGTAGGATCTGTTGCCCCTGAACCAGATGATGCAACAGATGTTGTTGCAACAACAGACTCGGACTCAGAGCCTCCTATTGCTGCTGCTCCCCTTTCTTCCTCTCCTTGAGTATCCTCCAGCAGTGCTGTGGGGTGTGTGTTTTTTAAATGCCTTAGCATATTTGATGTACTCCCTCCATGGGTAGAGATTAATTTCCTGCATAGTTTGCACTTAACCTGCTTAGGATTTTCAGAATCAAAGTGATTCCAAACACTGCTCTTCTTTCTTGTGCTCATTTTCACTACTCTAAAATCCTGACACCACTCAATTCTCTTGTCAAATCCTTCTGAGGTCTTTTGCGAGAGAATCTAGGAGCTGCAGTGTGGGGGATGGAGCCCCCCTGGTCAGATAGGTGTCTTATTGGGTGAAAAGGCCAAAGGGGCCGGTCAACAGTTAAATACCATGGCAACCTGTCCATTGCAGGGACTGTTTTCACACTTTAAGGGCAAAGGTCACAGAGAGAGTACATTATACCTACTCAGTACAAATACAAATGGTCTTGCTGGTGTTTTGCTACCAATCGAATATCTAGTTCTACAGAAGGGCTTTTACTATTATTAGTATTATTGTTCTTGTTACTATTATTATTATTACATACACCACAACCTGCAGAACCCCCTACCCCGAAGAAAAAAGAAATGTAGAAATAAAACAGTATTATATTTCATTAAATTACATAATATTGTATTACATTATATTACAAGATTTGAAGTTTCAGAGGAATTTGACATTATCAGAGGCCCAGATGCAGAATGCAGTTGAGCAGTTGAGCTGGAATACGTTCTCATTATTGTTTGTCAATATAAATAAATAGCGCAAACGAACACAAGACTGCTTATAGCCTGCCACTTTCAATTTGCCTCAGTCCGCCTGTCTCCAGCTGTCACTTGCTGCAGTCGTCAAATATAATAATAATAATAATAATAATAATGAAAATAGCCCCTTAGGAAACTTTTGTGTGGTTGCATTAATAGCAGCCACAAATGCAAATTGTAGCGTAACCTACTGTGTATAACGACGTAAGCATTCTATTCTATTCTATTCAATTAAAACCTATTTCATTTGATGCAAAATGTTCATAATGTCGGTATTCTTTTTTGTCTATGTGTAGGACTTCATCACGTCGTTGTTTCGTGCTTCCAGCAGTTTACATTGTGTCGTTGCAGCGTTTATAGGCTTTTTAATGTCACATGTACTTTGGCAGAAGAGACGCTTCTTTAATGTAAACATCAAACCGAGTACTCGGCCCTAGACAATTGGCCTTTCCTTTCATTCTCAAACTACATTTAAATTGTTCATCTCATCAGCCGGAAAGAAATGCTCCAGAGAAGCCCTCAACCACCCCGCATAAAAATGATTAACTTTTGAGCTGCCCCGAAAGTTTTAAATAGCGACGTCCCCGGGGTAACCACTACGAAAGATTTTTTGTATTACTATTTTATTTTCTTATGGTCACAGGCTATCTTTAATGTTTGCCTAAACATAACGCAGCATGCCCGTCATCATGAGGATTGGCCTTTCCTTTCGTTCTCAAACTACGTTAAAATTGCATGTTCATCTCATCAGACCGAATTAAAGAAATCATCGACAGAAAACACTCAACCACTCCGCATAATAATGACTGACTTTTGGGCTATACCCCCGAAAGTCCCCGGGGTAACCACTACGCAAAAATATATATTTTTATATATTTATTTATATATGTTGTATTATTGTATTTTATTGTGGTCAAAAATGAATATGGGGTGGATCAACATAGTATTAATTCACACAACATAGGCAACAAGTTAATATGGCAGCCATTGGAGTCAACAACATGGACAACTCGTGCCCGTGTGCGAGACTGCAGTTGTATGCAGGGGATTCACCCAACTGCAAGCTTGTGCAAGACCGAGAGCAAGCAGGGATCCGTGAGTGAATCCACGGGTTAACCACAAGGAGGGAGCCTAAACTCAAGAAACGAGCCAATCGCAAGCAGGTACCCACGACCGTTTATGAGTTGAGATCCACGGTTAGTCAGGCACTCACACAAGTGTTTATTAGGGTAGACTTTTTAATGTCATATTTGGCTGCTGATGTACTGGCAGAGACGCTTCCTCGGCTCTTTAATGTAAACATCAAACTACTCGGCATGCCCCAGCCTTTCATTCTCAAACTACGTTAAAATTGCATGTTCATCTCATCAGCCTGAATTAAAGAACTCCTCTAGAGAAACCCCTCAACCACCACGTATAAAAAGGACTGTAACTTTTGGAGAGCACCGAAAGTTGTTGCGACGTCCCTGGGGTAATCATATGAACAAATATTTTATTTTATTTTTTGCACTATTATTTTATTTTCTTATGGCCACAAGCTCACTTTAATGTAAACATCGAACTAATCCTCATGCCCGTCATGACGACTGCCCTTTCCTTTCATTCATTCAAACTACGTTAGAATTGCATGTTCATCTCATCATCCCAAATTAAAGAAATCCTTCTCGAGAGGACTGTAACTTTTGCACTATACCACCGAAAGTTTAACATGGCGACGTCCCGGGTTACACTACTAAAGAATATTTTATTCTGTATTTTTTTTTTTTTTTTGTTATGGTCACAGACTATCTTTAATGTAAACATCAAACTACTCCGCATGCCCGTCATTAAGTATTAATTCACACAACATAGACAACAAAATGGCAGTCGGAGTCATTAACAGCATGGAGAACTTGTGCCCGTGTGCGAGACCGCCATTGTATGCAGGGGATTCACCCAGCTAAAGCTTGTGCGAGGCCACGAGCAAGTAGGGATCCAGGAGTCAAGCCACGAGCTAACCACGAGCTAACCACAAGCAGTCAGCCTCAACTCAAGCCACAAGTCAAGCCGTGAGCCAACCACAAGCAGGGATCCACGAGCGGGTATGAGTTGGGATCCACGTTAGTCAGGCACTCACTCACTCGGCAGAGAGAAACGAAACTCATGACGCGATTCGAGTAAGCAGGGATCCACGAGCGGAGTTGGGATCCACGGTTAG
>CM050218.1:34155000-34197500 GCA_027475355.1 Coilia nasus | reverse complement strand
ATGATTCAGGATATACTTCCTTTACTAACCCTTGATATACTGATAGCTGTGGATTGTGTTTACACCTTAACAGGTTAATAAAATGTTCTTAGTCTTTGATTTGACCCAGAGAAAATGGTAATGGTTTGTAAATCTATTAATGTTAACAAAGGTCAACAAAGGTAATGCTGTCTCTTGATGCCAATTTGTGGTCTTTTACGGGAATGTATTTTGTTTCCAGTACATGCAAGAGACTCATTTCGCGACGGCAACAATGTGTTTCACTAAATACTAGCCAGGCTGCACACAAAGGGCCTTGTGTGTAAAGTAGGCCTGTGTTGGGCATATGTTAAGGTTGGGCGATAATACGATAATAAGGTATCCCGCGGTAATCTATGCCTGTGTTGGCCACTACAACATGTGTTTGTGCTGGTGTGCATGTGTACCAAGCCAATAAGCAATGGTCTCAGGGGCAGTTTATCAGTTCGGATAGTCCTCCACCACCTCCTGTCAGTGTGTGTGTGGTGGGGGACAGGTTGTAAAAAATTATGTGAATCCAACTTCATTTTGGATAGAAGGAAGTGTGTGCAATAGTGGTGTGTGCGTGTGTGTGTGTGTGTGAGAGAGAGAGAAAGAGAGAGAGAGAGAGAGAGAGAGAGAGAGAGAGAGAGAGAAAGAAAGATTCAAACTTAAGTGTTAAAGGGCAGAGTTTGTGTTTGCACGTTGTCATGTTGCCAGGCAGCATGAGATCCATTCTGTCAGAGACTATCACTTGTCTGTGTATGGGTCTGTCCATCTATATGTACTTACTTTCGCTTTGATCTCATTCTTCTATTTTTGACTTACTTTGCTCTTTTTCTTTCTTTCTTTCTTTCTTTCTTTCTTTCTTTCTTTCTTTCTTTCTTTCTTTCTTTCTTTCTTTCTTTCTTTCTTTCTTTCTTTCATTTTGTGGGTGAGTGAGTGAGTGTGTCTGTTTGTGTGTGTGTGTGGAGGTGACTGTATGACTCATGCCTCATATAGCAGCCCTCATATAGAGCTTAGTGCCTCTACAGCGTGCTGGGCTTACATAACCTTCACACACACACACACACACACGCACACACACACACACACACACACACACACACACACACACACACACACACACACACAACCCCTTACACAATCCTCACACACACATACCACTCACACATACACACACTAATTACACACACACAAACACACAACCCTCACACACAAAGACACACACACACTTCACATACACTCTTCACACACACCTCACAAACACACCACTCACAAAAAGACATACACGACTCACACAACTCTTACACACAAACACACACCACTTACACACACACCACTCGCACACACACATCAAACACACACGCGCATACACACACACACACGCACACACCCAGCACACACATCAAACACACACATCTCATTCACAAGTACACACTGCAGACGTACTTCACACAAAAGCATGCAGAAGCACATACACGCTACTCACACACACTCTCCTTGAACATAACCACACAAAAGCACACACAAGTGTACACCTCATTCACAAGCATACACTGATTCCCCATCCCTCCCCCAGCTCCCCTGTCCCAGGCTTGAATGATGAATAGGGTAAGGAGGGTGTGGACCAGACAGCACTCAGGGATAGAGTGAGTGTGTCGTTGTTATGTAATATTTATCCTATTAGAATGGCTCCTATGTGTGAGGATATGAATACTACATTTCCTGGCAGTGTTTTATATTAAATGTGGGACCTGTCCACACACTGATTTGTTGCTCTTGCCATGGCATTTTGTCACCCTGACAGGTTACCAGGGACTAGGGTGACCAGATGGGACTGTCTGAAATTTGGGACGTTTTTTTTTTTTTTTTTTTTTGGGGGGGCATAGAGAATAAATATATGTTCTATGTATACTGTTTCAAACCTGTCACAAACATGTTTTTATTCAAAGATCAAGTCTATCATTCTTTTATTAATATTTCTCCCACCAGCAATGTCGAATGTTTATCGCAATGGCTTATCGTCAATGCATAATCGCACCTAATTGTATAGAAAGTCAAAGAATAAACAAAATTTTTTGGGATGTCTGGTCACCCTACCAGGGACATGGCCACTAGTTTATCACTGCGTAGTTCACTTATAAAATGCTGATGCTTTAAATAATTTGAATAGTTTCCTCCTCATATCATAGTGCTACATGTGTCTTACTAAATTGTTGCCATTTCCATTGCTTTTATTAAAGCTATGAAGTTATCCATTAGTGCTGAGAGCAGAGCCATATATGAAGCTTATATGAAGTTCAGGCGATAAGTGTCACTTCACAAAAAAGATGACACGAAGGAGACATTTTTTGTGTCAGCTATGGTGTCACAGAGCTTATCACATACTGTACATCAGAAAAAAAGAATGAAAAGGCACAGACGATGTATGCTCTGACCAGGTACCAGTTTAAAGGTCTGGAGTGTTCTGGCATTCTGGAGTGTTGCCTTAAGCAACAGCTATGTTTCATTTCACAATTAGATGGAATCTAATCTAAATAGATATTAGCAACCCAGATATTAGCTATTAGGAGTCGTTGAAACTAAAGATGGTGAAATTTGTCACATGGGCTATAAATTGGCCTCTATTTTAAACATGTGGTTTCACAGTTGTGGTTGTGGAGTGCACTTGGCCTATCTGGCCCCTGTGTGAGCAGAAGATAGTTAGTTTTAGCATTTGGGAATTACTGCTCTTAAAACAGCCATTCAGCTAACACAAGGAGTGTGTGTGTGTGTGTGTGTGTGTGTGTGTGTGTGTGCATGTGTGTGTGCGTGTGAGAGAGAGAAAGAGAGAGAGAGAGAGAGAGAGAGAGAGAGAGAGAGAGAGAGAGAGAGAGAGAGAGAGAGGTGAGATGAAGGAAGCACAAACACAGGCCCAGAGGTAATTCGTTCTGGAAAATTACCTGTGCTGGCTTCATGGGTATTGTCTTGGGCTTGAAAGCAGCAAAAGGGATTTGGGATGTTGTTGCTGGAGTGGAATTAACATACTATCTATCTTCAAAGAAGAAAAACCCCTCTTATTTTAATGAAAATCATTATTATTACAGGGAGTCTTTTGTAACAGATCAGTGTACACTTAGGTTCAAGGTCCTCTTCTCAATTATGCTTACTCTTGATGAGATTGCTGAAGAGAGCCGACACAATGAAAGGAACCAGGAATTTAAATGACAATCGTCACACACCAAAAAAAGGGGGCACATCATTAAAATTAATTTGCCTGCCAGTGGTGAGATTGTCAGGAATGAGTGCTGGGGTGAGATTGGATTGTAATTACTTGATTGCATGAGAAGTGACTTGAAATCGGAAAGGTAATTGAACACCATCGCGTAGAAAGTCAGTCAAGGAAAAGTCTGAGGGGGTTTTACAGCAGACCCCGGCAGCCCTGATGGCAAGGTTGGGAGCTGATGATGTGTGCATAATTGCCGGACAACGGGCTTGGATGTAATTAAACCAATCAGCTGAGCCCGTTGATCAGGCCGGGTGGCACGCTGAGCAGGAAGTGGTGAGTGTGCATCTAGTGGGGGGGTATGGAGACGATGGCAGAGCCATGAGCTGGCTCGCGTGTCCCCTTGGAGCGGCGGGGTCGGGGTTGGGTATGGAGACGATGGCAGGGACGTGAGCTGGCGCGCGTGTCCCTTTAGCCAGCCAGCGCAGGCTGTGAGGGGAGATCTTGTCCTCTCAGAGATGTGGCTCGCCTCCAAAGGGACCATTTGTCTCAGCAGTGACAGACGGGCTTTTATCAGAAGTGTGCGTGAAGACCCGAGATTTTAAATGATAGCGCCTCCCTCACCTCGTGATGACCCCAAACCTGTCAGCACAGTGTCTCTGCTCCTGTCATATATTTATGGCCACCTAATACAGTGCCAGCGTCTCTGATTGATTCCTAACTGCATGTGGCACCGGGCCCTTTGATAGGAGTCACTGGTGATAAATGAGCTGCGATCTAGTATTGGCACCACGTGTATCAGTCTGTTAGCAAGACCGGGGGATCTGAGATGAACCCGCAAGGCCAAATCATCTGAGACAAACAGCCTGTAGTGCATGCATGCCCATGGCCATGTGGCGTGGTGACATGGGGGTTGGCACGGTAACAGGACACCAGGTTTTTGCGCTGACGTGTGATGTGTTGCGCCCACAGCACAGCTTTCTGTTTGTGAATCTCAGATGAGTGCTAGCTGCTAATGGTAAAATGTAAACAGAATGATAAATATAGCTGTGTGTGTGTTTGGGGTGAGTATAGCTATGTATATGGGGGGGGTTTACAGTTGGATATTGTTGCCATGAAAAGTTGTGTGTCACTATGTCAAGGGCATGGCTGTAAACACTCCTTGTAAGGCACATGCTGATTGGCTAAGATATGAGCTCACGTCCTGTTTGGGGGTGTACGGTCAAATTTGACAGGCTTTAACAATTCGTCATTATTTTTTGAAAGGGCCTAGAGAGTAGAATTTTGCATTCAAGTCAGTCTGGCCAACCAGCCTAACCGGCCGGTTGAAAAGTTGGTAATTAATTTTAACTCTGAAAGTGTAACTTTAATGTTTTCAGATTTAAATGGGGTCCCGAGTCGGGTTATTTCACATTGTGTTAATTGAACTCTGGAGAGTGCGGAGCTCTATAAACCCTCAACAGTGTTAAAATCAACTCTGTGGGAGTTTATCCACCACTGGTGTTTTTGCTGTGTGGTGAAAATTTGATAATCCAAATTTTAAGCCTTTTTACAGTGTGTTTTTTAGGGGTTGTCACAAAAAAGAATGGGAATAATAAAAAAGTTAGATTCAGCCTCTCATCACGCCCCCCAGTGATGTAAAAGCTAATGCATTTTAGCTCCTTTGCTCTGTTTTTCTCGGATTGGGAGGACCATAACTGAATAGTTAAGTAATTGATTGTTGCTGGTTATTAACCTCTGGGATCCTTGTGCTCAGTGTTGCACTGAGTGAGGACAGGCCTTAATCACTCACAAATAGCAGCCGCTAATAAAATCAGTTCCTGGTTCTGCACTCTAACTTTATTTGTTCCAGGAAGTATTGACAAGGGCACCGGACTGCCAAAGTTTACTTTGGAACAACACAACACAAAAAAATAAAAGACAGAATGTGAAGAGAGAAAGAGAGAGAGAGGCAGCAATCTAAGTATGTACGGAATACAAATATTATGTAGCAGTGCAAAACATTGCTCTGAGGTTAAAGTATTTACTGTAAGGCTGACTACATTCATGTAGAACAGTATAGCAGTAGTGTGAGCATAATCACTGGTGAGGTGCAGGGCAGAAGGACTGAACACAACTCAAATAACAAAGTGCTCCCACACTGCTTTATCTCCCACACGGTTTTTATTGTGCAATGTTTTAATCTGAATGGGTCTTCCTGAGGTCTCTGGGTCGAAACGTTACACGTTAAAAACATATGGGAGATAAAGCAGTGTGCGGGCACTTTGTTCTTTGAGTTGTGACCATCATTACTGAGCACCATTATTGAGTCCAGCATAACTCCAAGACCAGGGCCTGGTTTGCCGAAGCCTTCTTAATGCTATATTGTTCTTTGGTTGCACCTTAAAATCATTCTTATGGTGTTTGCACTATTCCTGACATAATCAAAGGTTAAGTATATGTTTTGCATGTCATACATTTATAAGACTGGTCTGGAGCAAGTTTCATCCCAACACAATCTTTACCTTAAAAATGTTTTACCGCCTGAAGATGTCAAGTTCTTGTCAATATGTGTGCAGAGAGGCATCTGAGTTAACTCAGAAAAAAAGACCTGGGGAGAAAAGATGACTTTTGAATGGTATGGTTTATCAAAAGTTGTTATGCCTAATTCAGAAACACACACACACACACACACACACACACACACACACACACACACACACACACAAACACACACACACACACACACACAGAAATACAGCTGTATTTGTTGTTGAGTATTTGGTAAGACCAGTGATTGAGACTGACACAAGTCAGTGTGAAAAAAAACAAGATGTCCAACACAGGAAAAACGAAATATTCAAACCATCCAAGACTGAATCACAGCAGTACATCCTTTTTATTATTATTATAATTAACATCAACAATAAAACGATGATAACAACAACAAAATGTTTGAAGGTGTACAGTGGCAACTGATTGCATCCCTGGAGTAGCCCTGCTGTTAAGCAGGTTTCCTGTTCACCAGTAGCACAGGTACAGTAGGACAGGTATGTTTCAGCAGCAGAATGACTGACACCACCAGGGTTCCCCAAGTGATGTGGGGGCAGAGCTCTTATTTGAGTTTCTCGAAAATCAGATTGTTGTATCCAGGAAACTGAACGGACATTCTGACCAATCAAACAGTCAGATTCTTTAAGATGGCAGGACAGAGATTAATACTCTTTATGACCCTCTGGAACGTGGTGCTGCTTTCTGATTGGTTGCTAGGCATGCAGTAAAATCGTATATCATGCACACCTTGAAAGTAGTTCTGGCAAAAAAGTTTAAAACTTCAGCACCGTTCCATATCAATACCCAATAGAATGTACGTACCTACTGTAACCGTCTCTATCAAACTTCACAATTTTGGCAATGTGGAGTACAATTTCCATGAACTTAGTAAACCGAAAATAACAAATAAATCAACGTTTTGGAATAAGTATTGCATGTGTCGCGTTGCTCAATCCAAGCTAGCTAACTCCTGATGAGCAGTAGCAATCACCTTACCAAATGAAAGGTAACCTTGACAACCAATTTGGCTAGTGACTGAAGGCTGCGTAGCGCTCTACTTAACGTTACAAATATTAGGCTACATTGTAGGCCACATTGTAGCGAAACTGAGTCTAAGTTAACCCTCTAAGTTAATTGAGAATTATTTTAAAAACATTCTACATAATTGAGTGGCATTAACCGGGTCATAAGCGGGGTAACATCCTCCGAGGCGTGCACTATACAGTTTTAAGTCAACTTGGCGGAGCAAACTTCCCTCCGCTTCGCGTCGGGAAGTTCTTAGGCTCCACCTCGTTGACTTAAAACTGTATAATGCACGCCTCGTCGGATGTTACCCCTTACACATCACATGGCAACAAGATGGAACCTTGTTTAAACTAACAGAATAATTGTGTTTTTAGCATCACATTATGCATCTCACTGCTACATGATCCTTGCCTAGGTGCTTTACTTCTATGTATTTGCATAACACAGTGCAGTGGGAAAGAAATAGGCTGAGTGATGCCAATAGTGTAAAAGGACAGTTAAGCTAACGATTAACTTGTAAGACATTGTCATAATGTGAGAATTCTGTAACACACTCATTACCAAAACTCTGGATCACAGTTGACTTAATGTCATTGAAAAATAACTGTGCCATGTCATTTTGGTCCTCCTGTGGCATTACGGCTTCACACTATTGCCACAACCTTTAGACCACTATGGGACAAGTCCAGGGTCTTTAGGAATCAACATGTATCCTCCTGTATGGTGACGGCAGACTTCCTGACCGCTGACTAACGTAATGCATCAGATTGACAGCAGACAAGACCATCTGCTCTGTGGCGTCAGAGGTGCACACACTTACACACACACACACACACACACACACACACACACACACACACACACACACACTCAGCACCACACTGGGGGGACTGACAAGGACATGGGAAATGGACTGTGTGTAAGTGTCAGTAATGAAGTGAGGACCACCACAGAGTAGTGTGTGTGTGTGTACGAGTGAGTGTACGCATAACTGTGTGTGTATAGGTGCATAACTCAATAGTGTGTGTGTGTATGTGTGTGTGTGTGTGAGGTGTTAGCCTTGGCAATGTGATGAGCTATGCGTCACTATGTGAGGATTTATATACGCTGTGTGACGCATACACGTACAGTATGTGGTCTGTGTGTACAGTGGGAGGTGTGAGATGTTTGACATCTCAGCCCTGATTAGCCCTGACAATCTACATTAGTGCTATTTGCATGTAGCAGACAGCAGATCATCATGCATCCCCCTAATTATGCACATTCAATCATTTTCATACATTTATTCATTTTCAAAGATTTAAAGTTTTCATCTTCGTTTTCTAATAGACCAGAGCAGAGACCAGACCGGAATGTATGCACCCTGATCCACACTAACATATGGGAAACAGAAGAAATTCCTATATTTTCAGTACATCTTAAGTCTTGTGAGATGCTTAGCTTTTATTCAGTGCTTCTGAAAGTCTTATGTAGGCATACTTCTACTATAACGTTCTTATAATTTGTCCATTATAGCGTTACCACAAAGACTGGTGTGAAAATCACCTGACATCAGTGAATTTAGGCCAGATTGTGCATATTATTTGCCTTTAGAGAAGGAGGTAAACTGCATTCGCAAGTGTGTGTGTATGCATGCGCTAGTGTGTGTGCGTGTGTGTGTGTGTGTGTGTGTGTGTGTTTGTGTTTCTGTCTGTGCCTCCTGGTTGGGGTTGAGGTGTCTAGTGAGAGACAGTAGGGGAGGGGGCCCCAGGAAGCGCTGGTCACAGGGGGAAACATATGTGGCCATGGGGGACCAGCAGAAGGCCCAGCCTGGAAGTCCAGCGGCCCATCTGGTCCCTCGCCTCAGCCAGGAAACAGTACCTGCCCAGGGGATGCTCAGACTGTCCATGAGCCCTGCCAGGATGACGGCATAGACAGCCATCACAAACCTGCCTTAGCCCAGCATTACAGCATAGACAGCCATCACAAACCTGCCTTGGCTGTATCGCAACCAGAAAAAAGAGTTTGTGGTGTGCACTGCTCTGAGTTCAAGTCGATCAGCAGTGTTACAGTTCAGTTTAATGACAAAGTTCAGATGTTTCATTCAAGGCCTCAGACAGTCAATGAAAAACAAAAAAGAGAAAGAAGGAGAGAGAGAAATTAAAAGGGAGAGAGAGAGAAAACTAGTTGGCAGGTGTATGAATGGTGTGTGCGTGTGTGTGTGTACGTGTGTGTGTGTGTGCTGGCTGTGTGGGGAGCAGGAAGAAGAAGCAGGGCATACAGGACTCAGCAGGGAAACAGGGGTTCACATGAGCTGTTAGCATATCCAAGGCAAGCCAGGCAAAGAGCGTATGCACATGCACACACACACACACACACACACACACACACACACACACACACACACACACACACACACACACACACACACACACACATGTGAGGAGTGCAGGGGTCTGTTGCAGGTGTAAGGAAGCAGAGACTGCAGGATTTGTTTGCATTTGGACTTAAATATTTTCTGTGCCCCAAAACATGAATTTTATCATCCTCAAAGCATCCTCAAAGCATCCTCAATGGTATTGTGGTTGTAAATTAATTCCTAAGGTAGTAGTTCTTATCTATTAGTTGTACAGGTGAAATATTGTGTTTGTGCCCCATACCCACACACAAACACACACAACCCCACATACGTAGACACACACACACACACACACCTGACATAATCAAAGGTTAAGTATATGTTTTGCATGTCATACATTTATAAGACTGGTCTGGAGCAAGTTTCATCCCAACACAATCTTTACCTTAAAAATGTTTTACCGCCTGAAGATGTCAAGTTCTTGTCAATATGTGTGCAGAGAGGCATCTGAGTTAACTCAGAAAAAAAGACCTGGGGAGAAAAGATGACTTTTGAATGGTATGGTTTATCAAAAGTTGTTATGCCTAATTCAGAAACACACACACACACACACACACACACATGCGCGCACACACACACACACACACACACACACACACACACACACACGCACACACACACACTCGCACTCACAAATCCAAAAAGCACAGACAGCTGCTGTTTGAGAAGGCTTTGCCAAATAACCTTCCATTTGTCTTTAAGGCTGGCGCTAAAGTGTTTCGCTGTGGCTAGGCATTCTTCACCTACACTGCCAGCTTGGGAGATGGTGGGTGAAATGTGTGTGTGTGTTTGTGTGTGTGTGTGTGTGTGTGTGTGTGCGCGCGCGTGCGTGCGTGCGCGTGCGTGCGTGCGCGTGCGTGCGTGCGTGTATGTGTGTGTATGTGTGTGCATGCGTGCTCGTGTGTGTATGTGTGTGTAATGCATCTCCTGTGTGGATGAGCACCCAGTGTGGCTCAGGGGTTTGTTGTTTAACCACTTGTTGCTGCTCGTCTTCCAGTGAGTTAATTTCACTCCGGATAAATTGTGCACTCAGCCAGCAAACTGCTTCTGTGAAAAGAAGAAAAGACAATTGTATCATTTGATGAAGTTATTTTTTATTTTAGCCTCTGGAGAAATTTGAGACAAAACACTAACTGTACGTTCACACCAAAAGCGACCAAAGCGACCAGAGCGACGGAAGTCATTGTTTCTCTATGGAGGGTCGGGGAATTGGGCGAACAAAGCGAATTCGCCGGCAGCGAAGCGAACTGAGCGACCAGAGCGAAAAAGAGAAGTTAAAAGTCAGTTAACTTTATGGTAATGAGCTATGACGCGGTTCGGCGAATACCGCGAATACCAATCGGAATACATTGATTTACCAACGTTCGACAATCAGGTGGGTTCGAGGAAACAAACGGTGTAACTTTAGTACCTAGTTCCTACTTTGTATTAAAAATGGCAACGGAGAAGCTCATCACAGCAGTGGCAGGCTCTTCGGTCCACTACGACCCAGCCCTGTTTTTCTACAGGGATGCAAACAATTCTAACTAAAAAGTAAATTGATGTACTCAGTCAGCGGCTCAAATAATTCATGAATTACTGTATGAATATGAATATTTTTCAGCTGTCAGAGCATGTATACATTTTTTACTCTTTTATTCCTTTATTAACCAAACATGTCAAAGTTCAAGTACATCGATGTTTTGCCCTACGCATATGCATGTATTGCCGCTTTTACAACTGTCGGGTCGTTTTTTTTTTGCTGCGGCCCTTTAAATGACTATGAAACGTCATGAGCGAACAAAGCGAACAAAGCGAACTCAACGGCAAAGCTTCTTCAGCGACCTCGGCGACCTGGTCGCTTTGGTCGCTTCTGGTGTGAACGTACAGTAATGCATTCACTAAAATACAAAAACAATTTAATTTTATAATGAGTAGTAGGTGTAAGACATTTTACGAGAGGCAAAAAAAGTCCTTGATCAATGTAAACATACACAAATGTAAAAGCGCTCCATTGGCTTGAGCAGGAAATGAAAGCACAGTGTCATGGTGCTGTGGTTGGATACAGAGAAATGATCTTCCCAGTGACCTACCAGGACATGGGGAGTGTGTAAGTGTGTGCTCTCTTGCTTGGATCTGTTTGGCCAAAAGAAGGAAGACATTAAGTCTGGAGTCGTGGCATTTTTAGTGATGCATAGAGGCTCATTATCTAGCCAGCCTGCCAGGCAGTGGTGTTGGAAGACCCCCTCACCAGCCTTGATCACGCAGACGGCTGATAGAATACTGACCATGCAGCCACCTGGTGCAATACCACACCACACTTGGTATGCATAGCAACCCCTGCCTCCTCTCCTTCCTCTCTTCCCTCACTCCTTCACTTCTTTTATTCCTCAGTCTTTTGCCCTCTTGCCTTTCTTCCTTCCAAAAAAAACAAACCTGTTTGCCTTGTCCTCATGCGCCATTGACAATCCAATCAAAGGAGTGCACAGATGCGCTGCTCTGCTGTCCTCTCAGGCAAATGAGAACATCGAGGTCCCTTCCCTGTGTCGGCCCCCACGCAAGGTCACACGTGTGCCAATGGAAGGTCATACGTGTGTGTCCTGCATTCTCCTCTGAATGGCTGCCTGGAGGACAGATGCACTCAGAGATGGACAGAGAGACAGACAGACTTTTTGGAGACAACAGCCATACATACAGGACACAGGACATCACACACACACACACACACACACACACACACACACACACACACACACACACACACACACACACCTGGGCATATGTCCTCCTTGAACAACTAGAAGCCCACACCATATGCCCTGTCATGCATTCCTAGATGGCCCTCCACACATTGCTATGTGTCCCATCACATATTCCAGTGGTCTATCATGTCTGTCTTTCTATTTTTCTGGTTCTACATACACACCCTGGTTGAACCCTGTCATGTTCCACATAAACTAGGTTGAGCATTTTGAGACAATTAGCCTTAAAATTATCAAGATAATTGGTTGTCTTTTCATCTGAATGTTGACAATGGTGGCGTGAGCTTGATGGACAACTAAGTAATGAATGATGTTAAACAAATCATATTTACAGCCCCCTTATCTATTTTGTGTTCTCTTTTTGGTTTGCTTTGACAGCTCAATTTTTCTGCTGTGATGACTTTTGTCATAACTTTCCTTCCTGACTCCAAATGAGTCACTCAGAAAAGCAGTTTTCCTCACAGTATTTCTGCCGCTATTTTCCTTTCCAGCACTTGTCTTCTTACATTTACTTTAACAAGGCTTTTGCAGCAGTCATGAACTGGGCCTTTGTCCTGTTTCAACGTGTGCTTCACAGGGCTTCAAACATAAACCTGCAGGGCTATGAACCCATTCCTGTGCCTTAATTCTCAGTTTCAACATGTGCCTCTCAGGGCTTAAAACACAAATGTCGAAGTCATGTTGTGAGGTAAAGGTGGACCCAGATTTCTGCTCTGGCGTCTCAGCAGTTCACACAGATAAAGGGCTGCTAAAAGCAGGTCTTCCTGCCTGACAGACTCTCCCCACTGTGTGTGTATGTGTGTGTGTGTGTGTGTGTGTGTGTGTGTGTGTAAATCTCCCCACTGTGGGAATCGTGACATTCCATTCCACCTGACTGTTTCCTTCATTGTGTGTTTCGTCTCCACTTTGTCTCCTCTGCGTTTGCGCTCGTGACAGTGACAGTGACGGCAATAGAGCAGCAGACAACCACACACCCTCCCTATGGCCCCCTCCCCTGCCTGTGTTTGAGTCGCTCGTTACATTGGTGTGGGGACCAACATGTCTGCTGTCCCCATGGCCAATTAGGCTACTGGTGTGATAGGTGTGTATGTGTGTGTGTGTGGGTGTGTGTGTGTGTGTGTGAGAGAGTGTGTGTGGACGTACATGCGTGTGTGTGTGTGTGTGTGTGTGTGTGGTGGCAGAGCACAGGGGGACCTCATCAGCCCAGCTGGTGTCTGCACAGCTCGACAGAAAAGAGCTGCACGCCCATCTTCACAAAAGCTTCCTTGCTAATGTGTGTGTCTATGTGGGTGTGTGGCATGTGGTATGTATGTGTGCGCACACATGTGTGCGGGTTTGTGTGTGTCTGTGTGTGTGCACGGTTTGTGTGCAATTGTTTGTTTGAAGTGTGTATGCTTATGTGTATCTGTCTCTTTTATGTGTGTATACTTATGGATGTGTGTTTAAACGTGTTTGTCTTAAGTGTGTATGCCCGTGTCTGTGTGCTGAAGTGCATGCATCAGTGTATTCTGTGTGTACGTGAGGATCTTAATTACTGCTTTCACAAAACCCACCACGAAAGAGGTGATACTGTTATTGTACTTTTGTCACCTTTTCATAATTTCGCTTGATTGCAGCTTTTACTGTTGTCTTCCTGATGGCTTTTCCCAGAGTGCCAAGCATGTGCCCTTGCTTTTAACACACAGGAGAGACATTTTTAACACACAGGAGAGATGTGCAGGTTTCAAAGATAAATAATGTAAATGTGTTTGACTATGTCAAACATCAAAATTAATTCAAAGCCACACACACACATTCTCTCTCTCACTCTGGCGTCAGCATCACTACCTTCATTGTTTCAAAACTTCATATACACCTTTCCTGTGTTTTATGTTGTATCATGCATATGCATTATCAATACGTAGTTTCTCTAGATGTGGTTACAGATGCTTACATCTCTGTGGCATACAGTAGGCATTGAGGACAGGGGCTTTCAAAGACTACAACAAAGCCTGAACATGACTAAAACACTATGCCTTTTATAGATACTCTCACACAAAGAGATGAAGAGAGGGAGAGAGAGAGACAGAGGGATAGAGAGAGATGTATTTTAACATGTCTTCTCATTGCCTGGGATTACCTCAGCACTTAAACTGTGCTTGAGGCTTTTCTGAAAAACACTGTTTATCTTTTTTCAATGTTGAATCAACATGCTGTGCTGTTGGGAGTTGGTGGAATGTAAAATCACCAATATCTGTAGTGTGTGCTTGTTATTGCGGGTTGTGAAGAATGACTGTGGTGAGTCCTCTTGGGTGGGTCCTCTTTTTCTTTCTTTCTTTCTTTCTTTCTTTCTTTCTTTCTTTCTTTCTTTCTTTCTTTCTTTCTTTCTTTCTTTCTTTCTTTCTTTCTTTCTTTCTTTCTTTCTTTCTTTCACAGTTGGTGTCATCGACATGACATACTTCACATACACACGTGGCGAGGTGTGACTTTGTGACACATAGCACCATTGTGCCATGCTTTACACACACATGGGGAGGTGTCACACATACCATGCCATGCTTAACCTTAAATTGTCATGAAAAACATGATGTGACATATATGTCACAATAAGAAAAACAAGAGCATGTAATGCTCAATTAATTTAGCTGACTTAATGATTTAGATAATAATAATTAGATGACTTAAGAAAATAATAATAAATATATATAGATATATAAATATATAAATATAAATAATAATTTAGATGACTTAAGAAAAACTGAGGAATAAATTTACCATAAATGCCCAATGTGACGTATATGTAACTTTCAGATCTTTGTGGCTAGTGAGTGCTATTAAAAAAAATGGCAAAACTGTGTTTTATGTGGTCTGTTTAGTTTCATGTCCTCCATAATGTTCCTTTAAATGGAATGGGTCTGGGTTCTAATGGGTTAACACATACATGACACACACCATCACTGTGACATGCTTTACACACACATGGGGAGGTGCGACCCCTACCATCACTGTGACATACTGCAAAACACAGGTGGGACTTTGGAGTTGTCACACATACCATCATTGTGACATGCTTAAAACACACATGGGGAGGTGTGACTATCACACATACCATCATTGTGACATGCTTTAAACACACATGGGGAGGTGTCACACATACTGTGACACACATACAGTGACATGCTGTACACACACATGAGGAATTGTTGATGTTGCTAAAGATTGTTTGTGGAGGGGTGCAACAGCTTGACCGATGGGGAGTGAGAGTCACTCCAGCGGAAAGAAAGCGAAGGAAGGAGTGATGTGTGATGTGTGACGTGTGTGTGTGTGTGTGTGTGTGTCTGCATGTGTGTGTGCGTGTCTGTGTTGGGGGTGGCAGGTCAGAGATGAGAACCCTGAGTCAGGGGATCAAAGATGGAGCAGGTGCCGGTAACTCAACCACCGCCCTCACACACACACACCCGCCCCCTGGATAGCCCTCTGTGTTGATGTAAAAAAATGAGTGGGCAAGTCAGGAGGGTGGTGGTGTTGGGGGTGTTATTTTGAGAATGGAATTGGTGATTTATCTCAATAATGGCTCCCTTTTATCTGACAGGTCAATTCCAGCGTCCAAATGTGTTTTTGTTGCACTTTCTGCCCCCTTCTGCCCCCCCCTCCCCCCAGCTCTCCCTCTGCTCTCCTCAGCTTTGTGTGGCTCAGCACAGTAACTTCCTGTCAAGTAAAGACATAGTGTGTGTCTGTGTGCTTTGTTTGAGAATAGCAGGACACCAAAGGTGTCACGCTGGCTTTGTGTGTGTTTGTGTGTGTGTGTGTGTGTGTGTGTGTGGTTGCGTACAGGAGAGATTTTATGTGATTTTAAACATACACAAATCCTTCCTAGTACACACTAGCATCATTTTGTCTGCAATATTGCTCAGGTACACCATTACAAAAGCACTTCTGTAAATGCATGAAATAGTTTATGAAGCCATGTGTGTTGTAGTCACACAACTTACAGTATAACCTTTGAAATAGTCTCCCCAAATAGTCCCCAAGTGGTCTGTATTACCAGTGAGTAGTTAGTTAGTTAGTGTGTATGTGCGTGGGCGTGTGTGCGTGTGTGTGTGTGTCTGTGTGCGTGTGTGTGTCTGTGTGTTACCTTAGTAGAATACCTTTAGGGAGGCCTTTCAAGTACTCGTCTTTAGTTTGACCATGTCATTACTTTGACAGGGCAGGTGCATTAATCATGTGCTGTCGTCCTCAGACACTTGTGCTTTTGCACACCTGTCGTTACCCATAATAATGAGCTGCCAAGAGATCGTTTGTCAGCAGATAATCTCCCCTCGCCATGACAGTGACTGACACCTGTTAGTCCAGAGTCTGTCCCAGCTCGGAGGGTTCATCTGCTTGTGAGGCCAAGGCTGTGTGTATGTGTGTATGTGTGCATGCGTGCATGCGTGCATGTGTGCATGTGTGTGTGTCTTTTGCGATGCATAATAGAAAAACATGATGCATAGCACACTGCATCAGACACAATGGAGATTTCACTGGTGATTTGTCTAATTTTTCCCCCTGTGTTGACCTGCGTCTTCGCAGTGATTAGCTCCTGTCACCACATCATTAGGATCTGTGTGTGCCTTTGATTGCGTTTGCTCCCCAGGCAGGCATCTCTCCTGAAGCTAACCTTTTTCACTTGTCGATCTCATGTCAAATGCCCACACAAGTGACCTTTGGAGCGCATTGATTCAATCACTTTGCTGCCCAGTGGCTGCTCAAAGATTTGAGGATTTTTTTTTTTTTTTCATCTGTCAGTTTTGTTCATTTGTTCTGCATAGGCCCACCTCGTCCACCCGCCAAATGAGTGACATTTCAATAGTCTCTGCTCATAAGCAGATAATGACACAAATTCTGGATAGATCACAGTCAGAATGCCTTTAATTTCATTGTACAAGTACAATGAAATTCAACAGTGCAATCCTGAAAGTGCATCAGAATCAGAATCAGCTTTATTGGCCAAGTATACTTACGTATACAAGGAATTTGACTCCGGCAGATGTTAGCTCTCTATACACATAACACATAACATAATACAATACAATAAATACAATAGACTAAACAAGTATGTGTACTTGTATTGCACAGTAGGGACAACAATATACATACAGGCACCCAATATGGGCAATGATGTACAAGTAGGCACATGGTATCACAGTGGGTTAAACAACCGGTATGAAAAAAAAAAGCAACAAAATATTTTTTTTTATTATGTGGTAAGCTGAGATTGTAATGCGTTCAGTGCTGAAAAACCTTATTTTTTTATTTGATTTGGAGAGATACTTTTGAAGGTACTGCTGCATGTGTGATGGTACAGTTATGTACTGCATACACTTTTTTCTGTCACCTCATTTTCATTTTTGTTCACCCATACACACACACACACACATATGCACACATACAAAAATTGCATAGCCAGGGGGTGTGTGGTGGTACTGTGCAGTATAAAGGCGATGGTTTGATGGATTGGAGGTGCATATATAAAGGCAAGTGGAGGGGGAGTTGGGCTGAGGCTTATTTACGCTCAGTGATGTGCCTCCCTCATGCTGCGCTAAGCCACAGAGGTGATTATGGGGGATGGCAGGGGCAGCGGGGCGAGGAGGAGAGGAGGAGGAAGAGCACTCAGTCGTCTCTCTGAGTCTTTCTCCATCCAGTTTAGGTAGTAATAGAAGACCACATGCCTGAACACACACACACACACACTTTCTCACATTCACTCATAGACACAGGCAGCCAACCAAAGATGGATTTAAAGACGACAGCACAGAATAAGACATGTGACTGTATGAGGCGTGAGGCACATGAGGCATGAGGATGGGTTTATGCTCTTATTCCTCTCTATGGGCTTATGCTCCCAATCCTCTCTCTCATATGAGTGCTTACTGTATATACTGTATACACATTTTTCTTTGGAGACACAATCATAAGGAATGTTGGTAACCTTGGCAAAATATCAATGACCACTGGTTCAATGACCACAATCAGTGACCACTGGTTGCATTCTGGGTAGCTGCTTGGTTGTCTTTGTTGTTACCAATTAATCAAGTGGATTTTTGTGCCAACTCATGTAGCATTTTACATGGTGTGTACATCGACTGATCACTCTGCAAATCTGAAACAAGTGGCAATAATATTGCACCAGATTTTTGAATGTGATGAACCAAAATAAACTCAGGTACTATAATCCAGTAGGAATCCAGCATGCTCTAGGAAGCAGGGGGAGCAACAGTAAGTCAGTTTAAAGCCAGGGAAGATTTGAGTTGTTTGTTGAAGGGTGGTGGTTCAGGTGAAGAATGAAAATGCACTCTGAGAGGATCGGTTCCCCTGTGTGTGTTTTCTCTTCTGTGATTGGTGGTTTTGTAGCAGTTTTACAACCTGGCGTTCATGTCTAATTAACTCCTTTTATCTCACCTCTTAAGAAAAAAAGAAAAGAACAAGGTGGGGTGATCTCTGGGGGGCACTGGGAAGGCTGTACTGGAATAGGCACTAAGGCCAACATACTGGAATAGGCACTTATCCCTCTTCATGCCAAACTATCTACAAATACTAGATGCAAATGTGTACCTCTGTTTTTTTTCCTCTGCCTCTCTCTCTCCCTCCTTCCCTCTTTTTTTCTCTCTCTGTCTGTCTTTCTCTCCCTCTCTGCCCGTCTCTCTCTCTCTCTCCCACTCTCTCTATCTATGTGTGTGTGTTTGCTTGTGTGTGATGCATGTTGTGTGAGCATAACACACAAGTGGAGTTGATAAAAGGGGTCACTGGACTGTGTTTGACAAGATGGGGCTTTGGAGAGGGGCGCTTGTGTGTATGTGCGCCACTGATGCTTTTATGTTGAGCTCTGATTGTATTCAATCAGACAGAGGACCTCCATAAAATAAAGCTGATGTTTTGTTTATCGGCGTAATGTAGGCTACGCCAGCTTTTATCTGCGGAAGCACAGGCAAAGCACTGTCAACACACAAATCGGGTGATGGGGGGTTCCAGGTGCTGAGTGGTGTCTTTGCGCCTTTCCACTGTGCTTTGCCTGTGCTTCGCTTGTGCTTCTGCAGAATATAGTCTCCCATCGAAATGCCGCTTGGTCAATCCCTTCGTATTAATTTGCATTGTCATTTGTACTCGACCTGAATGCACAGATCACGAGAAGTAATTACAAAAAAATTTGAGTGAATTGATTCACTTTTGCCACAGTGTGCTAGTTGGCAGCACTAGATTACAGAGAACAATGAACTGAATAAAGTCAGAGCATATGAGACTTACAGTACTGTGCAAAAGTCTTAGGCAGGTGTGAAACAATGCTGTCAACTAGGAATGCCTTGAAAAATGGAAGTGTTAATCATTTATGTTCATCAATTAACAAAATGCATCTGTTCAGTAACACACTGCAGTGTTTTCCCCAGAAATAAAAAGAAGGGTTTAAATTTTGATGTAAATACGATGACGCCGTGGCACGGTAGCTAGGAGGATTGGTGGGCATGCACCCTGGGAATTTTTTTTTTTTTCTAGAGCTAAAATGGTGCATTCTAGGAAGATCTGAAGCAAAATTTTGGTCCCAGAAGGCTGGTGGAAACATAACACTTTTAATAAAATGTTGCATTTTTTGGCACAAATAGAACAAAAAACTCATTGCACTTGGTGAGCTGAAAGAGCCAAAACTCCCAAGTGGGAAGGCTAACTTATTGTCACACAAGAAATACTATATAATGTCACATGAATTTGACTAGGCTGTCACTAAAATGTCTAAACTAAATGTTGAGCCTCCTGTTTTTCTGGGCTAAATTCTATCAGCTAAATATCTCCCTGTATGGCCACATGAAAGCGGAATTGGTACCACAGATCTTAGATTCTGCAGATAATTCAGTGTAGTGTAGTATTATCTAGAATGATGTCTGATGACAACAAATTCTTATTTCAGTGTTCCTGTAACAAGCTAACGAACTAGCTCATTGAAATGATTGGTAATGTGGTAATGCTAACAGACATCGACTCACCTTGAATTTAACACGTTGCAATAACCTTACAACTTTATATTACTTTCTGCACTTCAGCTAATATCAGTATTAGTATCTAGGTGGGTGTTGGTGAGTAAAGTGGCAGCTTTCAGTTTAAAACATTATCTTAGCGTAGTTCGCTAGCGTTAGCGCGCTAACAACCCCATACAGGCTGCAGCCTGGTCTGAAATGAAGCTAATTTTCTGGAAATCCAAACAGTAACAACGTACACTATTAGGCTTGAAATAATCACAAATAATTGCGGATTGTGACACTTTGTTAAAAAGAACCATCAACAAATCCAGAAAGACGTAAGGACCAATTTATTAGTTAAATTCCACGAGTGTTCCATTCAACGAAACAGTCTTGACTCTGCTCTACATAACGCCCCGTGTCCACTAGCAAGCGAAGCGAATTCCGTCTCTCCGCACCCCCTCCTCCCCTTCGGACGCTTGGGGGTGTGTAGTTCTGATCAGGTCCGCGAATGTCATGGAAGGGCGGGAATATTTCTTGTATGTTATTTACACATGTGCAAAGACCAGAAATATTAATCTAATGTAAGGGTGCAGTCATACAAGCAGGGGTGAGAAAAACGACAGTAATCAATCTCTCGTCATTCATTTTGACAGTGAGTTGACCGTGAAATGGACTGTAATGATTGTCCTACGTCATACCTGCTTTATACACTGTTGATCTGCTATTGGCTAGCCGCCCCATGTTGGACGCGTTCATTTGCATAAAGTTCGGCATGGCTGAACTTTTGGTCGCGCCGCACCCCTCGAGTTGGCCGCACCGCCTTCCCACAATTCTTTGCAGAAGCGGAATTAACGGTCGGTCGCGTCCCATAGAAATGAATAGGGGTTCTGCGGTGCGGAGTTCGCTTCGCTTGCTAGTGGACACCCGGCGTAAAGGAGGACTTGCCTTTCACGCTCTCTCTCACTCTCTTTCAGCAGCTAGATGATCCGATCGCATTTTGTACACTGTGGAGAAAGTTTTCTTGCTACATGAGCATGTCCCAAGAAGAGCGTTCTCCTTCCTTCTTGTGTAGCATTTACAGTCAAAGTCAGACAGTTTTAGTAGCCCCTAGGTTTGCGTTAAAGATCTTAGGTTCTACAATACTCTCTGATACAGCTGACTGGCGGAAAAAAAACAAAGGAGCACTGTAATCGGCATGTGATTGGCCAGTTTCGCCAGTATAGTAGTTTACACACCCACCACGGAAGTTTCCTAAAAACGCAGCCTACATTTGACTACATTGGGGCTTCTTGTTCGGGGAAAATCCCGGGGGGAATGTTTTTGTGCATGATTTTTAAGCGTATCGGCATTTTATGAAAGCGTCTCGGCAAAACTTGATGCGTATCGGCGAAAAAAGAAGCGTATCGGTGCCGATACGCTTAGACGCTTTGGGGAAAACACTGCACTGGGTGCTGGTTTATATGGCCATGGTTAAAACATTCATGCTTTTGGATAGCTGAATGCATGGCATTTCTGTGGTATTTGTTTGTATGTGTTTGTGTGTGCGTGTGTGTGACTGTGGATATGTGCGTGAGTGTGTGCATGCCTATGTGTGTGTGTGTGTACATAGAAGAGAGACCCAGGCAAATACAGTGAAGGTCACAGGGAAGCTAGGCTTGGAAGGCACAACCTGTTTATGTGTGTGTGTGTGTGTGTGTGGGTCTGTCTGTCTGTCTGTACTTGCATGAGTGTGTGTGTATGTTTTGTGCTTGTGCATGTATGCACATCTGTGTGTATGTGTGTGTGTGTGTGTGATTGTGATTGTGTGATCACATCTACCCTGTGCCACTAAAACTGTATATTAAATAAGACTTATTTATGTAGAATTGTTGTAAAATGCCAGATGAGTAATAGCAGCAAATGCCTTCATATTTGTTACAGCAGCTTGTCCACTTCTGAATCTGAATGAACCGTCCGCTACTCATTCTAAAACAGTGGAGGCCCAACGGTTAAGGTATCGGACCTGTGACCGCAGGATCGCAGGTTCGAAAGCCAGGTCACCAGTGACGCCACTCAGGTACCCTGAGGATGGTACCGTCCCTACGCACTGCTCCCCGGGCGCCGTTGTCATTGCTGCCCCTGCTCACGTATGTGATGGGATAAATGCAGAGGTGAATTTTGTTGTGTGCGCTGTGTGCTTTGCTGTGCCACGTGATCACAATGACAAAAATGGACACACACACAGACACATGTATGTACACACACACACATGCATACACGCACACTCGCACACAGACAAATACACACACATACACATGCCCACAAACGCACACACCCTCTCTTTGTGTAAATGGGTAATACACTACAAGCTTGACCCCAGGGGAGGGACTAACCCTCTGAATAATGTCACTGTGTCACTGGGGAGATTCAAACACTCTTATGGTCACAGTCACACACACACACGCTCAGACACATATGAAATGGAGATAAATAGACACATATCAACACACTTGCACACATACATGCACACTTACACACACACAGTCTTACTTGCATGCAGTCTGTTCATAGGCACGTATTGCATACCTTCAATTTATTTATTAGGCACATATTGAGATAAGATAGATGTGATTTACCTAGTGCAACAATTCTCACACACACACACACACACACACACACACACACACACACACACACACACACACACACACACACACACACACACACAGGCATTTAGACACACATCTACACCCAGACACACTCAATTGTAAAGGTGTATTAGCTTAGGGCATACATTAATACTGTTACCCTGCTCCATCATATAGCCATTTACAGGAAGCCTGTCTGAATCAGTGCTGTTATTTGCCAAGGCACACACACACATGTACACACACATACACACGTACACACATGCAATTGTGCATATAGCTATTTACAGTAGGCATGTCTGTTGTTTGGCAAGGCATTGGTTTTCAGAGGAATAGCTTGCCCGCTACACATCGCCACTGGGGAATAGATATACCAGCTATCAGACACAGAATCACACACACACACACACACATACTGTACACACACACACACACACGCACACACACACACACACGTACACACACTCCCTCTTCCTTCTGAATGTGTACCTGATGGTGTTCATCAGGCTTGGGCACCTGTAGCGGACAGCTCTGATGTAATTAGAGGGGTGGCCTCGTGCACAGACACACACACAGGGTCGCAGCGGCCTCGCGTGTGTAATTTGTTTTTGGGTTGTGAGGCTCGCTGCAATTAACACTCTGACAGGAGCACTGCGCTACACTCAACCCAGGATGTAGAGTCTCACATGAGCTCGTACACACCCTCTCAGAGGAGCACTGCGGAGCGCTCCACTCAACCCAAGATGTAGAGCACTGTCTCACATGAGCACACACACTTAAGCGCACACACACACACTCTTGCAGGAGCACTGCACTCCACTCAAGCCAGGATGTAGTGCACCATCTCACATAAGCACACACACACACACACACACGTTCAAGCCAACATGTAAAACACCATCTCACATGAGCACATACCAGCATCACCACTCTCCTGCCAGGGCTAACAGCAGATATATATTATGAATACATTTAAAATAAAATATATCAAAACACACACACAGACTTAGGGCTCATTTCCACCGACTTGACCGTGTACAGCACGTAACCGTGTACAGCACGTAACAGTGTACAGCGCGTGAACGTATTGTGAGTGTATTAGCATTTCCACCGGACATGTCTGCGTGTACAGCACGTGAGCGGGAATTCATCTGCCAGCCCCGTCTTTTGCACTTGGCCAGTGTCTTTTAAGTGCACATAGCCATGTTTCCCGTTGATCTCTCGCTTTAATAAACACAATATGTGTTTCTCTGATTATAATTCCTTATTTTAAACCTTGTTTAGAAAGCATAACTGCACATAAAGTACAACTTGGCACTTTGATAAGGCCAACGAAATATTTGACATTTGGCGAGTGGTAATTATTTTGCAGACCGTTGCAAGGTTTTTGAGGTATCCCCTGTGTCAGTACATGCATTAATAGCACAGTTGACATGAATTGTATTGTTGCGCCATAGCTTTCAATGGGATTTTGGCTGAATACGCTCACATCACGTGCAGAAAAATAGACTCTGTTTCTAATTTCTAGCTGCAGCCCGTATTCTGAGCGTATTTCATGGACAGAATACGCTCAGATCACGCCTGCGGTGGAAATGGTCTAATCTGTTAACGTGGATTCTAAAAGAAATACGGACAGAAAACGGGCACTTGCTGTCTACACACTGTATACGGAGAGTCTTTGGTGGAATGAGCCCTTAAGCATACATTTCGTTATATCTAAGGTGTCTCATCCTACACATATTGAATATGTCTCTTTTATTCTCATGTGCACTTGGCAGAGCCTGTCATGTCCTGGGAGATCTGCCAAGTCTACCTCCTGTATGCACGCACACACACACACACACACACACACACACACACACACACACACACACACACACACACACACACACACACACACACACAGTATTTGGGAGCTTAACACCCCCAATCAAGTCTTGGCTTTGAACTTTGGTGAAATCTTGGTGATGGTAAAGGCAAACCTCACTGCTTGACACATCTTCAGTAAGGCTTTCAAAGTACAGTACACTCCAGACAGATCTGCCCTCTCATGAGTGTTCAAAGAGATGCGAGGATGACGGTTACAGCCGTGGACTTCACAGCTAAACCGCAGGGCAAGCGGATGATGTGACGAAAAATAATATTTTAATTAAATTTGGGCGGGTGGCAGTTTAACTACTAAAAAAAATATAGCCTACATTGTTAAAAATTGTTACCTACATCCAAAAAAAATGATCAGACTTTTCATCAGGCAGCAATTGGCTTAGTTGGTCTAAGGTTGTTTTAATGTGCAGGTATACCTAAAATAATTGATGCTCTTTTGAAGGCAAAGGGTGGTCACACCAAATATTGATTCGATGTAGGTTTTTCTTTTGTTCAGTCACTGCATTTTGTTAATTGATGAAAATAAATGATTGCCATTCCTAGTTGACAGCATTTTTTTCACACCTGCCTAAAACTTTTGCTCATTACTGTATATGGGAAATATTAGTAAAGCCTGTTTAATGTGGCTTTAATTCACCATGCTTGAATACCTTGCATTTAAATATATTGTCTCTATATTTTGTATTACATATTCTCTTTATATTTATTATATCTCTCTATGGCCTAACAGATTTAGAAATGGGTTTTGAGGACTCCTCAGCCTCCTCCGTTCCTATAATGCTATAATAACACACCATTCATTTAGCACATCTGATTTTACATTCTATTTACAGTAAAATGTATAATCATGCAATGCTGCTTTCTTGTTAAACGCTTGTATTACAAACGTGCAATTTCTGCACTAATGTACCTAATTACACACTTACAGAGCTGAGGGGGTGTTTACTCAAAGCCTCTCATTAAAATAAAAATAAAAAAAGTTGTTTACTAACCTGCATGGTTGCATGCATGTTATTTGCTGCAGATTCTATTTGCAGCAGACGCAGTGAACGAGAGGTGAGGGAGACATCCTGCAAGCTAAAGCAGTGAAAGAGGAGAGAAGAGAAGAGTGGTGAGGATGTCCTACGGGTCCATCGACGGAGGAGCGTTTGTGGGCAGAACCCCATTTGGGGGCCCTGCCAGACAGGGATACCAGCCTGTGGGTAAGTGCCTACACACACACACACACACACACACACACACACACACACACAGACACACACACAGACACACCTACACACACACACTGTACACAGACACATTCAAAACGCACACACGCATACATTCAATACCAACATGCACACATACCCAACTCCCATGTTTGCATATTATCACAACAGCCTGTGGGATTTGCCTGGTCTACCTTCTCCTCAAAGACACACACACACACACACACACACACACACACACATACTGACACACTCACATATCCGCACATATAACATCGACACACACACACACATATACAAACTGCATGTGGGAGCTTACCACCCCATGACTTGGCTTTGAACTTGGCTTGTATGTTTGTGTGTCTGTGTGTGTGTGTGTCTGTGCCTTTGCTTTGGGTATGGAGCAAGCAAACTTCACCGCCCTGCACAACTACGGCAAAGATGTTTTAAGGATACAGTCGGACTTGAGCTCAGACTTGTGACACATACGTACTCTCCTCTCTGGCCAGCTATCCTCCGACCCTGTAACACTCTGAGTCAGCAGTGGCCTTTTCACACTCGATGACAAGCCAAGTGCCATAATGCTCTCTCTCTCTCTCTCTCTCTCTCTCTCTCTCTCTCTCACACACACACACACACATACTCTCTCTCTCTCCCTCTTTCTCTCTCCCTCTCTTTTTTTCTCTATTTGTCTCTCTTTTTCTCCCGTCCTCTATCTGTCTTCCTCTCTCCCTCCCTCCCTCTCTCTTTTTCCGCCCAAATCTCAGAAGCAATCGTCTCACAGGGTAATAATATTTTAAAAAAGTGAAAGCTGTTTTGTAAAACAACTCTAAAAGAGTGAAAAGTTTTAGTAAAATAAACTAAAAGAATGGAATACTTTAGTCAGATAAGTAAAAACCAGTGAAAGGCGATTTAAGGCAAATTTAGCGAAGGTGGCATTCCATGACCTGGGAAAAATCATGCAATTAGTTGTCATTATGTTTACAATGAAGTAACATGGCATTGTGCATCTGTTTTTATTAGGAGAAATAAAGGAGTTCTCATTTCTTTTTTTCTGTTTAGTCTTTTTCTCTCTTATTTTTCCTGTATTGTCATTCTATCTATCATTTTGTCTATCTGTCTGTCTGTTTGTTGGTCTTTCTCTCATTGAGAGTGTATGTGGGCTGGGACTTTGGTATTCAGATGCAGGGGCTATGCTATTCATGGTAACCATCCATTCAGCACATCCATTTTCTGGCCAGATAAATACCCAAGCAGGTAGTTGCTCTGGTGACTGTACACATATAAACACACACACACACACACACACACACACACACACACACACACACACACAGTTTCACACTCTCTGACGCACACACACAATAGACCGTTTCAGGGCTTTAGGAGTGGTACAAAGACAATTTCATCTGAATGACGACATTCTTTCATAAAGATGTCTAACTACTTATCTCCTACTCAAGCGAGTAGGACTCTTTTTTGCCTTCCTCTCGCCTTTCTCGCTTCTGTTTTTTACTATTTTCACTATTTTACTTGTGTTTTTACTGCCACTACACCCATACACTCCAAGCATCAGCCCAGATGCACAGCTAGGGCAGAAAACTATAACATTTCTGGTCCTATGCAAACCCAAAAGCCTCTGGAACCAGTGGTTTCCAGAGAGACAACTCAAGAGAGACAGAGACTGAACCACAAGAAAAAAGGAGTGGGCAAACATGGAAAGCAGTCATCAACACCTGCTTATCCTACAACCCTTGTTCTAGGTGATGCCACTGTAAAAAATTTAAAAGGAGATTGGATGACTGTATGCTGCCTTCCTAATGCATCCATCTCTGACACTAAAAACAGTATTTCAAAGATAGTGTCAAAGCATAAAACTATTAAACGCATCATTGTGCATGTTGGAGCAAATTAAATTTTTAGAGAACAGCTCAGTGTCAAAGATTTTAAAGAACTTTTCTCTGTCCTAAATGAGCTTGGAGTACAAACCTTTTTGAGTGGCCCACATCCAGCACAGGAAAGCTTTGCATATCTCTTGACTATTCAGTCTAAACACCTGGCTAACAAAAACATGTTTTTCCCTTGGGAATTTCAATCTATTTTGGAATCGCAGAGCATTCTTCAGACCAAATAGCACAGAACTCAGCTGGTCCGGGGCCAAAATCTTGGCTGACCACTGTCACCTCTCTCTCTACCATGCAACCTTTTCTCCACCAACCTTGGGTCCACTTGTTGATAATAGCTCTGTAACAGTGCAGACAGAACCGATCATGGTTGATAAAGACTCTGTTGGGTTACAAACTGAAATAGACAATGTACATCAACAAACACTCTGGTGAAACAAAACAACGGCCCTCACAATCTGGAAGAGAGAAAAAAGGATATGCCTCTGGCAGCTGCATTCAATGCTTGCACTGAAGTACGGAGCATGAAGGATTGTTATGTACACAAGCATGACAAGAAGGACACTGCTAGAATGACTCAAAGCCAAACATCAGCACTGAACCTCCCGGACTCTTCGAAAATTAGCAGAGATTATGTGGAAATTGACGCTGATCACATTGGAGTTAAGCAGAGGTCCATGGACGCCAACCAAGGCTGCTAAGAAGATATCAGTTGCAGACGGTAATGCTAACATGTCTGTATCTGATACAGTTCTGGGAAACCATCTGATGGCTGACGCATCACCATCCAGATCCTTGCCACTGCAGGACCTTGATGACAAGGACACTACTGAAGTCACTCAGTACCATCTCACCACCCTACCTGCAGTTCCCTGCAAGTATGCAGAGACTGCTGCCGATTGCCAGACTGTCTTTTTCTAGCCCAAGACACTCTAAACAAGCAGTGTACACAGACTATCACAATAGACAGGCCTTCACCATTCCACAACCTTCAACTGCATACACATCCACTACACAAGAAGAGCTTCTTCCCGCAGGCAGTCAGACTGCTGAACATCCTGTAGTGCAATTGGACTGTAAATTCTTGGTAACTCAGGATGCAAACCAGCGCGTCACAGCACACTGCACCTTTATGACCCCACACTTTCTTGCTGCTATTACTTATATTTATGTAGAATAGTTTTTTTTGGTTAGAAATCACACCACTAGCCACAGTGCTCTGCTAAAAGCCATGCCCTGTCTAGCGTGTTTGTTTAGGTCACCTCTAACTCTGACCTGACTTGTTTACAACTGTGTTGTACTGTATGTACATATGTGTACAAGAGTGTGTGTGTGTGTGCATGTGTAGTTGTGTGTGTGAGTGTGTGAGAGAATATGTGTAGTCCCTCAATAGTGTATGTAGGCACTATTATGTATCTGTCTTGTCCATACTGTGTTTTAACAGTTGCGTGTATCACCAATTGTTCCCGCTGAAACGTTGTGTCGTTTCACTATGTACTGTGTATATGGCTGAAACAACAATAAAAACCTACTTGACTTGACTTGACTTGACCCAAAAAACACAGGGCACCACCACTCCCTCCATCCGCAGCAGGATACAAACAGTGGCAGCGGGGACGACCTCCATGATTGTACTATCTGATATGCCGTGGGTCCCTGCATTAAGGGTAGTTTTGGAAACAAGCTGGGTCCCAGGATGCCCAGGCCATTTTCTATTCCTATGCTCACAAGAAAAAGAAGAATTCGTGTTCATCCTGTCAAAGGGGTAAATCAGTCAAATCTCCTGCCAGTTCTGAAACAACCTCAGAACAGCCTCAGTGGATATGGCACCCACGCTCAATATAAAACTAGCTCTTCTGAACATCAGATCACTCTCTAACAAGTCATTTTTAATTAATGATCTTATTTGCACACACAAACTTGATTTTATGCTTCTTACTGAAATCTGGCTGGAACAAGCAAACAGTTTCACTACCCTTATTACAGTTTTTTCCATTGGTTTGGGTCATTTCTTGAAACGCATTTCTCACTGCTTTCATCAAATTTCAAATGCTTTGTACATGTCTCCAATGCCTAGTGCATCTTTGCAAATGGTTATGTACAAGTAGCCTACAGTTAACACAATCGGCCCACATTTAGCACATTTTCCAAATAAATAGATCTTGCCAATCAATCCCAATTAGCTGGTTCTTAGTGTAATGGTTATTCTCTTCAAAACATATCAGGACAATTTCATTGTATAAGTCATCATATGCAAAATAGTTTGCTCAATTGTCAAAATTAGTTAAGGTTATAATACAGTGTACATTTTTTGGAACATTCAGTCAGGTGAATAAGTGACAGGTGAAATCAGGGCTTGACTAACGAAGGAGATCGCAGATTCAAGATTCAAGATTCAAAAAGCTTTATTGTCTAATATGTTGCCATATTAGAAAATCTTCTTTTGATTGAAGGCTTGGATATGTATATTTGTGTGTGTGTGTGTGTGTGTGTGTGTGTTTGTGTGTGTGTGTGTGTGTGTGTGTGTGTGTGTGTTATTTGTGTGAGTCATTTGAGGAATGAGTGTTCTGTGTGTGTATAGCTATGGGGATGAATGATTTTTTGTAGATAGCTTTCCTGGTCAAAGGCATTCTGAACCTTCTGCCAGAAGGAAGTAGATCAAAACAAGGATGGAGTGGATGGGAGGGATCTAAGAGGATTGAGTTGGTCTTTCTTTCCACTGTCTGGATATATAGATTGTTCAGCTCTTTCTGGCGAATTCCTATTAGCTTGCTTGCTTGCTTGCTTAGTTATTCTATTAAGTTTGCTTTTGCTTGTGTTTGAGAGGAAGCCATACCAGGACGTAATGTTGCAGGTGATGATGGATTCCACCAGAGATTGATAGGCAGTTGACAAAATGTGTTTACTGACATTGAAGGTGTTAAGTGTCCTCAGGAGACACATGCGTTGTTGTCCTTTCTTGTAAACCCCATCTGCATGCTGGCTAAAGGACAGCCGTTGGTCAATCTCTGTGCCAAGGTATTTGAACTTCTCCACCTGTTCAACTACTTGCCCTTCCAGGATCAAAGGTGAGGAAAGTGGATGAGGGGTGTCAGGTGCCCTCCTCCTATGGCAACACAGTTCTTTAGTTTTGCTGATGTTCAACTGCAGTGAGCTTTCTTTGAACCACAGGGCCATTTCATTTATGTATTGTGTGTACTTGGAGAGGGTGTTTTGTTGTTGTTGTTGTCAGTTTGGCCACCAAGGCCAGATCATCTGCATATTTAAATAGCTTGAATCCATTGATGTTGCATGTAATCTCATTGGTGTATATTGAGAACAAGTTGGGAGACAAGACACAGCCCTGTGGCACCCCAGTGTTAAGGATGATGTTGGAAGATGTTACACCCTGGACCTTTACATGCTGGGGTCTGTCCTTTAAAAACGCCTTGATCCATAGTGTCAGTGCTGGGTTGACCTGAAGCTGCTGAAGGCGATGCAGGAGTGTGTTGATGTTAACAGTATAAAATGCTGATGAGAAGTCCATGAATAGGATCCTGACCGAGGAGTTCTGGGAGTCCAGGTGACCAATCCAACAGTTTGTTGAGTTACCTGACAGGTGTTGTGTATGATTTTGAATGCTGCCATACATGTATATATAGAGCTTGGCCTGGTGCCAGCACCATCTGCAGTACATATGAACATAGAGATACCGCATGTAATCAACAAGGGCAACTTCCAGCTGGAGGAAGGGGAAAAGGAAAAGAAGGAGGAGGAAGAAGAGGAAGAGAAGGAGGAGTGAGGATGCTTGGTGGTAGAGGAGGGGGAAGAGGAGGAGTGAGGGTGCGTGGTGGTGGATTAGGGGGAAGAGGCCAGATGAAATTCGGGCCACCATTACCAACAGAACTGTAAGACTACAAAGGAAAAAACGTACTCCGCGCTTCTGGTAAAAAGCAATCCCGGTGCATCCAAGACAGGACAACGTATAAGTAAAAGGGGAAGAAATGGTGCAGCACAGAAGTCTTCTTATTTATTTTATTATGTTTTAAGGTGCAAACACAACTAACGTTTCACTTTGGCGTAGATACATAGATGACATGCTTTGTCTATGGAAAGGCACGTTTGATGAACTGAATAACTTTCTGACCTATGTGAACTCTACTACGAACTATCTTTCCTTCACAATGGAGCATAGTACTCAGTCAATTGACTTCTTAGACCTGACGATTTTCAAGGATGATAATAATATCTTACAATCTACCTTATACAGGTCTATGTCTGTAAGAAGGAGAGTCATAAATAATGACACAGGTCTTCTTTTTGAGCAGGCACTGTCACAGACCCCAAGTCAACCATCAGACTGTGCAGATGATTTAATGATACATTTTAATTATAGAATGACACATATTATGGATAATATTGTCCCTTTAACTGATAAAGAGTGTAGAAAGTCTGAAACAAAGTAGTGTAAATCTAAACTTCAGATTCATTATCAAATTCATAAAGAGATGCTTGGTAAATAAAATTTGGAAATGTCTAAAGCAAGACAGTCTTTCTTCTCTAACATCATTAATAGGAATATCAACAATGCCTGTGTGCTATTTTCTACTGTTGAGAAGTGAACAAATTCCTCATCACAGTTGCCTCTTGAGCTTTCCTCAGTTAATAAATGCAATGATTTTGCATCTTTTGTCAAAGGAAAATTTGATAAAATACGACTGAATATAGTTTCTCAGTTGCAAATAGCTCAAAATCTGGAACCATTGGCTGTAGAGAGAGGGGACCTCAACCTAATGCCAACATTTAGCTTAGTTGACTATGAAACCCTTGAAAAAAACATACAAAATCTCAGTTCTTCCACATCTGAACTGATTTTTTCAAATCTGTTCTTCATCTTATATCAGCCGATGTACTTCACATTATAAACACATCACTACAGACTGGCATATTTGCTTCCTCTTTGAAAAATGCAGTTGTAAAACCCTTACTCAAAGAGAATAACCTTGATGGTTCAGTGCTTAATAACTACAGGTCCATATCCAATTTACCATTTATTGGAAAAATAATTGAAAAAAAAATGTTTTAATCAATGAACTGCCTTACTCACATCAAATAGCTGTTTTGATAAGTTTCAGTCAGGTTTCCGTGCCAATCACAGCACTGAAACAGCTCTTATTAAGGTCATAAATGATATACAGTATGTCTTAATTCTGATGTTGGCAAAACATCAGTCTTGGTGTTATTGGACCTTAGTGCAGCTTTTGACAGTGTTGATCACTGCATACTACTACATTGACTGGAACATTAGGTTGGATTCACTGGTACAGTTATCAATTGGTTAAAATCATACTTACAACAAAGGAGCTTTTTTGTTGCTATTGGAAGCTGTATCTCAGCATCTATGTCCTTGACCTGTGGTGTCCCATAGGGGTCAGTCTTTGGACCATTACTATTCAACCTTTATATGCTAACAACTCAATGAATTACCATAGCTATGCTGACGACACCCAGGTTTACTTAGCTTTGTCACCTAATGACTATACCCCCCTTGAGTCTCTCTGTGGGTGTATTGAACAAATCAAAAACTGGATGTCACACAATTTTCTTCAGCTGAACACAGATAAAACTGAAGTAATTGTATTTGGGAAAAAGGAAGATAGACGTAGGATCACCACTGCTCTTGAGACTAAGGGGCTTAAAGCAAAAGATACTGTTAAAAATCATGGTGTCTTTATTGACAGTAAACATTCAGTTGCCTAGTAACGGGGACGCTGGCGAGTCTAACGCCGCTCCGGCTGGCTTGTTTTTATTCAGTATTTTTATTTTTTACCCATTAAGTAATTGTTCATATTGTTTCCCTTTATCCTTATTTATTACGCTAACTAAAGCAACTGCCTATAGTCACTTTTCGCGACTTTTGGGGCTCTTCCTAAATTATTATACGGATTTTATCAGTAACGGGGATGCTGGCGAGTCCAAAGCTGCACTGACTGGCTTGTTTTTATTCAGTATTTTTATTTTTTATCCATGAAGTCATTGTGCATATCGACTGATTTTATCCTTATTCCCTACGCTAACTAAAACAACTACCTACAGTCACTTTTTTCGACTTTTGGGGCTCTGGATTTATTCACGGATTTTTGTCTGGACCTGCACTTATCAGGGTTTACGTAGAGTGACATCTGTCTACGCTGGTGATCGGATATCTGCTGAATTGCTTCTACTTACCACTACATCTACTCAACTAATGATAAAATACTCCGCGAGTGAACTTCATCAACTGTGGGGAAACTTTGTGCCTCCTGCAGAGCTCCTCTACCAACGTGACATTCTCCGACGTCCTAAATATGTTCACAGAGGGTCTCGACGCAACAGATTGGACGAGGATGGCAAGGCAATTCCCTCTCGTTGTTCTGTAAACCGCTATCACTCAAAGACATCAGATCGACGAGTTGAATATAGTGCGCTAGCCTCTCTGCCCAAGTCAGAAATGCAGTCTCACTTGACCAAACTGAAAATTGGATTGTACAACATACGATCTCTTACCAACAAAGCTCCGCTGATCAATGACTTTATTGGAGACCATAACGTGGATTTTTTATGCCTCACGGAAACTTGGCAACAAAACAATGATTACTTCCACCTGAATCAAGCAGTCCCACCGGGATTTGTTTTCATCAGTAAACCTCGCTCTTCCGGGAGAGGAGGCGGTCTTGCACTGCTCTATCGCGATAACATCAAACTCACGCGCCTGGATATTCCTGTTCAATCCTCCTTTGAGCTGCTGGCTGTTAAACTCTGTGGACCTACACCTACTATTGTTGTGGTAATGTACAGACCACCTAAACCATCAAGTGTTTTTATTTCTGAACTGTCAACTGTTCTAACAACTGTGAGTGCAATGTCTCCTAATATTGTTTTAATGGGTGATTTTAATATACACTTGGATACTTATTCCAGTATGTATGTAAAAGACTTTTTGGGCATTCTTGATTGCATGGGCATTACACAGTATGTTGACTTTCCCACTCACAACAAAGGACATACTTTAGACCTGGTCTGCACCTCTGGTATTACACCTAGTAACTTCAGTACTGCTGAGCTACCCATCTCTGATCACAAGTGTGTACTATTTGACACTTACCTCCCCACCATAAAGTGTAAAACTCAACGTGTGATGTCATATAGAAATCTAAAAAAAATCAAAGCTGAAGAACTCAGTTCTGTAATTGCCTCCTATCCTTGCCCTGATTCTGATACGTCATTGGAGGAATTAGTTGACTACTACAACAACTGTATGTCTACAGCACTTAACATTGTTGCCCCCTTGAAGGCTAGGACCGTCTCATTTATACACTCCTCACCCTGGTTCACCTCTGAACTCCGTCAAATGAAGTCCAAGGGACGGCGCCTGGAGCGGTTATCAAAAAAGACTGGCCTTGTTGTGCATAAGGAGATGTACGCTGAGCACATCCTTCAGTACAAAAACTCCATTTCTGCTGCGAAAACATCATACTATGCAAAAACCATCCGTGAAGGAGGAAGAAACACCAGGACTCTGTTTTCTATTGTAAATGGGCTACTTAAACCACCTGATAACACCATGCATCAGTTACTAAAATCACCAGTGACCACCCCCAACAATGACATCCCAAATGACCATTGCTCTGCTTTCCTGAATTTTTTTGATTCTAAAATTGCCAACATCCACAAACAGCTGGCCTCTGCAAATATCATGCAGCCTGAACTGGTGGCAGCAATTACAACAACACTGACCTCATCTGGTGCCTTGCATGGCTTCAGCTTTCCAACTGAGGAGTACATTTCTGAGCTCATTACGAAATCAAACTCTTCCACATGTCTCTTGGATCCCATTCCCACCTCACTAGTTAAAGTATGCCTACCAGTTATAATAACACCGATAACCTCCATTATAAAATCCTCTCTGACAACCGGCACAGTTCCATCATCACTAAAAGTTGCCATGATTAGACCAACACTGAAAAAACCCGGACTGGACTGTAATGACCTCAACAACTATCGTCCCATATCCAACCTACCTTTCATCTCCAAAATACTTGAGAAAGTAGTTGCATCCCAACTCCAGGCATACCTCCAACATCATCACCTTTTTGAGCAATTTCAATCTGGCTTTCGCCCTCAGCATAGTACTGAAACAGCACTCATTAAGATCACAAATGATCTCCTTTGTGCAGCTGATGCTGGTCTACTGTCCATCCTCATCCTTTTGGACCTTAGTGCTGCTTTTGACACAATATCCCATCAACTTTTGTTAGAGCGGCTAATGAGCATAGGAGTCTGTGGCACTGCCTATAAGTGGTTTGAGAGCTACCTATCGGAACGAACCTACTTTGTTCAGATCCAGGACCAGCGATCTGAAAACTCTACCCTCCATCGCGGTGTTCCACAGGGATCAGTACTGGGGCCACTTCTGTTTATTGTCTACCTTCTTCCTCTTGGTAACATCTTCAGGCACTATGGAATCCAGTTTCACTCATATGCTGATGACACCCAGCTTTATGTATCCACTAGTCCCACTGCCAGTCTCCCACCAAATGGTCTTACTGCCTGTCTCCATGATATACAGGCATGGATGACACAAAACTATCTCAAATTGAACAGCAATAAAACAGAAGTTCTCCTTATTGGGACCACAACAACTCAGCAAAAAAATGACATTGCTTCAGTGTCTGTAGGTGATGACGTCATACCAGTCTCCAAACATGTAAAGAGCCTTGGAGTTATCTTGGACAGCACCCTCTCCTTCTCAAATCACATCAGTAATGTCTGTCGAACTGCATTTTTCCATCTAAGGAACATCTCTAGACTGCGCCCTGCACTTACCCAGCACTCTGCTGAAGTGCTTGTCAACAGCTTGGTAACATCTCGGATTGACTACTGCAATGCAATTCTGTCAGGCATCCCCAAGAAACTTTCTCACCGTCTTCAACTTGTCCAGAACTCCGCGGCACGCATTATAACCTGCTCAAAGTCATCTGACCATGTTACACCCCTGCTGCTCCAGCTACATTGGCTTCCGATACCCCAGCGGATTACCTTTAAAATCCTATTAATTACATTTAAAGCCATCCATAATCTTGCCCCATCATATATTAAGGACCTGTTGCAGATCTATTCACCCTCACGTTCACTGCGGTCATCTAATGCAGGATTACTGGTCCAACCAGACATCCTACTCAACACAATGGGTGCAAGGGCCTTCTCTTATGCTGCTCCGAAATTATGGAACTCACTCCCCTCATTCATCCGCACACAGGACTCTGTATCACAATTTAAAAGTGCACTGAAAACGCACCTTTTTAAATTAGCATATGAGCTCTAAGCCATAGGAGCTGTTTTTATGCTCCTGATATTGTTTTTTTTTTAATGTTGATTCCTTTATGTATTTGTTTTTTTTATTTTATTTTTTCTTAAGGTGACCTTGAGTGCTTTGAAAGGCGCCGTGTAACAAATAAAATGTATTATTATTATTATTATTATTATTCAACAGTCACGTGAAAGCAATCACTAAATCTGCATTCTATCACCCAAAAAACATTGCTAAACTTAGAGGTCTTATGTCAAAACAAGATCCACAAAAACTTGTACATGCCTTTATTTCCAGTAGGGTTAATTACTGTAATGGCCTTTTCACAGGCCTTCCTAAAAAGACCATCAAACAGCTTCAACTGATCCAAAATGCAGCAGCAAGGGTTTTTACAAGAACAAAAAGCTTTCACTGAGAAAAGCTTAGAATACATGTATGCCTAAGAAAATAATAATCCGATCTAAGGGCTCATGCAGGAATGTAAGAGGACAGTGTGTTAGCGATATAGCATGGGACTACAGATCCTTAACAGCTTTGAATACTAGTGTTACGAGCCCAAACCATGAATAAAGGACTACATAACATGAAATAGGCCACAGTCCTTGGTTCAAAGTGAAAAGTGGTAAATTTAATGAAATCCGTGTCACAAATTAACAAAGCAAGAGTATGACGGCTGCAACAGGACATCCCACAATTAAGCCAGCTCAGACTCCACCTACAGGACAGACAGAACAAAGACAACACTGCCCTGCGTAACAACTACTAAGAGTGCTTTAAAGTCAGTTCTGTAGGACACGAGTAGCCAGTGCAGTTTGGCTAGTACTGGAGTAATGTGCTCTCTCCTTATTGTTTTTGTTCACAGTCTCACGGCTAAGTTTTGAATAAGCTGTAGTTTTTCGATTTACTTTTTTGGAAGTATCTTGCTGGGTCAGGAAGGGGTGTGCATGTGCGTGTGCATGTGCGTGATTGTATGTGTGTGTGCGTGAGTGTGTATGTGTGTGTTTATATGCACAGGGATGTGACAGAGCTATTTAAAGGTGCCAATGTTGGTGTGTGAAAAGGCCCATGTACTGTGATTAAGACACAGAGCAGATTAAAGGAAACTTTTCACTTCAACTAGGCTTCCTTTTGGCTTTCCGCACTAGAAATCCAACAGTTTACACACACACACACACAGAAGCACATAGAAACCTCTGCATTGTTACAGATGTATTTCCTATATACTGATCTTATCTGATAAACACAGACACACACAGATACACACACGCACACACACACACTTTCGGCTCCCTGTCAAGTTTTCTAAAAACAGCAGCAGACGACGTATTTCTAGCTGGGCTTTGATCACAGGCAGTCATGTTGTGGGCAGCTTGACAGGTTAGCTGTACGTGTGTGTGTTTCTCTTAAAAGTAAATAAAATTACTTTTAAGTCGAATTTGGAGACTCAGTCAGCCTAGTGGTTGAAAATCAGGAACAAGGTTTATTCGTAACAATAAGGAGACAAAGACTAACACACAGACAGACACAGACTACACTATATGACAGGACAATGACAAGGACTGACAAGACAAGACTAGACAAAATGACAAGACTAACTAAAACAGTGGTTATTCTGAACTTAAATGTTGTACACACCCAATGGGTGTTCCCAAAGGTTAACACCTCAAAATGAATTTGCAATGGGGGGGTGCTGTGGCGCAGTTGGTAGAGCACCCGTACCATGAACGGGCAAAGTGCCCATGGGGACCCAGGTTCGAGTCTGACCTGGGTCATTTCCCAACCCTACCCCATCTCTCTCTCCCACTCATTTCCTGTCCCATTCTTCACTATCCTAGTCAATAAAGGCACAAAAAGCCCAAAAAAAATATGTTTAAAAAAAAAAGAATATGCAATGGTCTTTTGTTAAGTACTACAGTATACAGTGTCTTCCTAATCAGATCAGGGAAGGTGCCAACCTTGTCTGTATGCTAAATAGACAGGGACAGTTCTTCAAAGGCCCACCAAATGGTTAAGGAAGCCAGCTGTTCACACCTCCTATCTCAGCCAGACACACAGATTTTCATCCTAATAACAAGAGTTCCAAAACCAACCAAGGGATTTGAAATAATAGTAAAATGTTTCAACATTAAAATGCTATTTACAAGATTATTATTATTACTCAAATACCATCAGTCCCCCTTTTCAAGTCAAACTGACTTGACACTAAATCATGAAACAAAATGGATTTGAGATAATAATAAAACTTTTTAAACATTAAAATGTTACTTACAAGATTATTATTTTTACTTAAATACCATCACTCCCCCTTTTCAAATCTAACTGACTTGACACTAAATCATAAAACAAAACAAAGCTCAGCACCATGAAATTGACAGTAAAGTTGGTTCCATGCAAAGATTACAGATAGAAGTTTGGTTACATGACAAAATTACACATCATAGGTGGGTTCCATGAAGACATTTTAACATCATAAATGGCTTGACATATTGATTATAGGATGCTTGAAATGAGCTGCATGAATTTTTGACACAACGAAATGGCAGACCAGTTCATTAAGCTCTGTGATGTTGCTCTGATGGTCTCTTCGTGTGGTGCACAGTGTTAAAAATGTGTGCAAACAAAAATGTTGTTCTCGTCTTCTGTTTCTGGTATGTCCTCTTCGAATGATCTGTATTATGCTACACCTTGGCTAAATGTGAAAAGCAACTCTGAAGATAGCATAGCATCACATGTCAGACATACATCCAATACCCTTAATGGCACACTTCCTCACACAATTTCAACATTGTGAACAAAACAAAAGCAAATGTCAAATAAATCACCCAACATAAAAGAAAGAAAAATAAACTGAAAAGCAAATAACAAAATCAAATGTTTTTGCACTATTGGTAACAGACGTCTCGTCTAAGGTGTGATATATCAGGAGTAGTGGGGTCCTCCCCCTTTCGAAAGATGCCTTTGTAGTTGTCAGTTTGAGAAAAAAAAAATGATGACTGGTACTATCAGCAAAAAATGATGACTGGTAGTATCAGCAAAACTACGTATAAGTAAAAGTCAGAATCACCAACCCCCTCCCTCCATCCTCCACTGGAACGTAATGGCCTAATGACTACAATTCTCCCCCTTTCTGATCTGCGACTGAACAGCTAACTAGATCAGTATCATTTCTTCAGTTGCGGCATCATTTCTTCAGTTATGTCTAACTTTTGAAGGGGAAGAACCAATTGGTGTCCACTATTAACTTACGCCATTAGTTTCAGTAACTTTGACGGGGAAGCACCGCTGATTTCCACTATTATTGTACGCCATAAATTAAACTTTTCACTAAATATGCAAAGTTGACATAATCACAGGAGTGTATCAAAGCTTTAACATGTGCTGTGTTATGAGAGCTAACCTCTGCTCCCTTGCCCTTCCACAAGACTTCAGCTTACTCAATTACAATATTCATCACTTTAGCCCAATCAGCCCCTTTTACAGCAGCTTAACACATATATCAGTTTAGGGATATACAGTAGGCTTTTTGTGACCTGGGAGATTCCACTCACCAACACCTGGGCTGCATGCTTGTCCAACAAGCATCTTCGCCTGGCCCATGGGTAAAAGAGCAGCTTAAATAAGTTCGGGTAGCAGAGTGTGCCCCTCAATGTTGTCTTCCTTCTTTGTTTCACTTTGGTTTCTTAAAACTCTTTCTGAAAACTTAAAACTGTTCAGATAACACAGACAGAATCTTGGAGAACACACAAAATATCACACAACTAGAGGGTGGAAGTGGAGGTTGAGAGCTGACTGTACTTTAGCCACTTTACTGTACTTTTGGGCTTGCATTGTAAATATAATACAGAGTAACACACAAAACCCTTCTACTTTGTCTTATCAGCTTGAACATATAGACATGGAGATATAACTACTAAAGACAGAATGACCAACCAGTCTCATTAGTGGATTAAACAAAAACAAATTATGTGATAAACTGCAAACCAAAATAAATAAATCAATCACTGCATTGAGTATATAAAGCAGAATGAACAGCATAAGAAAAGCATGACTTAAAAAAGGTTCTTTCCAGGTTTTCCTTATTCACACAAACGCCTTTTCTGGCAAACACATGGCAACTGATTCGCATATCAACTAAGCAGGACACCTCCTTGAGTGGCTTTGAGGTATCCCTACTCTGCCAGAAAGGAAAATGGAAGACCAGCTCATGTATTCTGGAAGAACACAAACATGTTATAGAGGGGCAAAACTTTTGAACAAATATACTCAGGGTGAATCATCGGAAAACAGATTTTGCAGTGACACAGAATAAATCTGACATCGTGAATGATTTCTTAGAACGAGATAAAGCAAACATTAAATCAAATCAAATTCTCATTTGTCTGATAGGCAAATCTTCACAAACCAAAACAAAAGAAATGGATGAAAAGGGTGAAAAAAAAATGTCATGACAAAAATCCATACAGCTTTCCAACTCTAATTTGAAAATTTTGTGCACAAATGAAATTTCTCTGGGGTTTGTAGCTGGCCAGCATTTCACACCTTCACTCACAGGGACAGGAGGCTAGCTCATGTTAGTTGTGACACCTCCATGACAACAAGTTTTTACTTTTTAATTAAATTTTTTTTAGTCTTTTCCATTCTGGGGCATCGAATGCTCAGTGATCAATCAGCATGGATATTTTTGAAATAGGCATCCCTGCCTCTTTTCTATATGGCCATAGCTAATGCTGTTTGATCATGTTCAGCTGCCACAGATAGACACATTTATCAAATTAAAGACATTTGTCAGTCACAACCAGAGATGGGTGTAATGCGTTACTAAGTAACGCGTTACTGTACTCACATTACATTTGTCGGTAATGTAGTAGTGTAACGTGTTACTGTTATAAGTTCATTAATCAAACTACAGTTACAAATAGTGCATATGCTGATTACTGAACTTCCGCAAAGTAATGTAACGAGTTACTTTCCATAAGAAGTAAAGAAGTAAAGTAATGCATTACATTTTTTAACAGTAGCGAGTAATGTGTAATGCATTACTTTTTTTGAGTAACGACCCCAACACTGGTCACAACAGAGCACAAGGCAGGCAATGTAAGTAAAAGACACACATCTAACCATGGTTTAGACATTAAAACAAAGATGCACATGCAGACATTTGAGCTCAAGACAAGACACATGAACTTGATTAACCACTGTACTGACCAAGTCTTATCCAATTACTTAGCACAGATTTTCGGAGCTAAAGTTTGATCTCATACACATGTTTTGTTGACAGACAGTACCTCTTTCTTGCTAGGCAAGTACTCAAAACAATTTTCCGAAACTGGTGCAGGCCTACACCTTTATTTTTCCACCGGACAGCTTTCACCGCTTCAATGCTAGACCTGCATTGCCCGCACCGCAGACATGGAGTAAAGTCTGCACCCAGAAAAGCCTGCCTGCGATCCCCCGTCGGGGAGTAACAGTGTTCAGACCAGAACAGAGTCGGGGAAGAACAGAGAGAAAGTAAAAAAGAATAGAGAAAGATAGAGGACTCTGTCTGCTTACTAACTCACACAACTAGGAACAAAGTCCGCAGTTCTAGTGATTTACTCGTCTAGCTGCATTCAAAACAATAATTAAAAACCTCAACTTATGTTCCTACTTCAATTGGAATGACCAGTTGGACTCGCCA
>CM050218.1:34047500-34150000 GCA_027475355.1 Coilia nasus | reverse complement strand
CACACACACACACACACACACACACACAGACTCAGTTCTCTGTCTCTTCCCCGGTCTGCCATACCTGCCCGCGCCTGTCCACAGCTAATGTCAAATATGACAAATGGCCCATAATTATCGCCACTGACAAACACTCCGTTCTTTATGGTGCTCAACTCGGCTGGAGTACAAATTGATGTGAGTATGCATGAATGCTATGAATCAAAAGGAATATTTAGTCTTCAAAGCATTGCTAATGTAATAAAATGACATGGGATTGTTTGAGATGGATTCTGACTGCATCTCACACTCTCACAAAACACAGTATGACAGCACTAGTGTGATGTGAACGTCGTAGAGTACAGCGGATGGATGGATGGATGGATGGATGGATGGATGGATGGATGGATGGATGGATGGATGGATGGATAGATGGATGGATGGATGGATGGATGGATGGATGGATGGATGGATGGATGGATGGATAGATGGATGGATGGATGGATAGATGGATGGATGGATGGATGGATGGATGGATGGATGGATGGATGGATGGCTATTTGTGGTCAGGGTTGGGTTGGATCACAGCTCATTGGAAATGAGCTTGGCAATCACACAATAGACCAACAGAAGACCAACACACACATGTGCATGCACATACACATACACACACACACATATACACACACACAATACACAATACACACACACACACGCACTTGTGCATGTATACAGAAAATGCATATTAAAATGATATATAGATGGTAGATGTTTCTGCGATATGTTGTGTTCACAGTGAAGATTAATTAATTGTAGTGCATCGACACACAGCGGAAGATGCCCATTGTGATGCAGAGGGCTCTAGTGAGTGTGCTGGTAGAACACATCAATTGCAGTCATTTAGTGGGACAGCAGAGGAAGAGGCCTGCTGAGAGAACGCCATCTTACCCAGAGACTGACGCTCCCAAGCTGTCGACACGGCTTGTTTTCTCTTCTTTCTCTCTCTTTATATCTCTCTTTATCTCTCCTTCCATCTGTCTTCCTGTGGTGCCTTTCTCTTTTGACTGTGTCCCTGTCTCCTTGCCCTTTGCTTTTACTTTCTGAATGATCCGTCTATCTCTTGGTTTTATACCCTTCCTTTTTTGCTGTTTACTGCTTCAAATTTTATCTGTGATATCAGCACTGACACTTTTTGTGCTTTTAAAGGCTGCACGTTCTCTGTGTGTGTGTGTGTATGTGTCTGTGTGTGTGTGTCAGTGTGTATGTGTGTTTGTAGGGATATCAAAACAAAGGAGAGTTTTCTATTATCTATTTTCTTTCTCACCAAAGTGCAAAGTTTTGATATGGCTTTCTTGGACACTTATAATCTTCTTATTTATGGTATATAACCTTTCTATAAATGGGCTGGGAACAGCTATAGATATGCTTGCATATGTATCTAGCTCCAATACAAACTAGTTACACTATTACTTAATGATCATAATTAACTCATTTTATTACACGGCTCTTTAGAATGCTGATAAATGTCCAATTAACTTTGCGTAGGCCACTCCAACATTCTGAGGTCAAATAGTTTTGTATAATGATCACTGAAAAAGTGTAATGACCATAACGAGTTTTGTGCTTCTTTCAGATCACTCTGCAAGTAGTCCGTTCACTTATTGTAATGGAATATCAAAAATAATCTGCAACAAGTTATTAGGCAGCTGGACACATTGCTAAGCAAAACATATACATTCTATTTCTTCCTCTATGTCGCTACAATTCTGCAATGTCTAATTCTGACCTCAAACATCACATTACCAACCCTTAGAGCACTGAGTGAGAGCCGAGTGATGTCACTGTTTGCCAGCCCTGCTACTGCCAGTGTGTGTGTGTGTGTGTGTGTGTGTGTGTGTGTGTGTGTGTGTGTGTGTGTGTGTTCAGGGCCAGCTCCTGGTGAGCACACAGAAGTTCTTCAATCTGCTCCTCAGCTGGAGTCTTAATTGCACTGGACATAAGCTAATACCTGGTTTACACCCATCACTTATTTATTTTTAAAGTCAATAAATGCTTCACACCCATCACTTCTGTAAAGCTAATACATGCTTCACACCCATCACTTCTGTAAAGCTAATACATGCTTCACACCCATCACTTATTAAATCTAATACATGTTTCACACCCATCACCTATTTTAAGCCAATACCTGCTTCACAGCAATCACTTTACAATTTACCCCATGAAACCGTTTAACATGAAGAATCTTATGGCTCAGGAATCTTAACACTCACTTGGTAAGGCATCGCTTTGCAGTGTGTTGCCCAGATTTTGTCTTCTATGTCCTTAGAGATGAGAGTCCGTATAAGGTTAATCTACAGTGGGATTAGTGACATATGCTTCTGCAAGGTCATATGGGTGTGTGTGTTTGTTAGACAGAGGGAGAGAGAAAAAGAGTGTGCGTGTGTGTGTGTGTGCAATGAAAGACAGCTATGAAAGATGAATGAGAAATAAAAAGACTTTTGTTTTTGTTTCTGTCTCAGCCACACAGGTGAGTCCCTCAGAGCTCCAGGATGTGTTTCAGGAAACCTCCTCCAACATATTCCAGATCAATGCTAATGGTGGGTATCGGTGTGTGTGTGTGTGTGTGTGTGTGTGGGTGTATGTGGGTGTATGTTTGTGTGTGTGTGTGTTTATGTGTGTGAGCATGCATGCATGTGTGGCCTGTTAAGAGTGTATGTGTTTGTAGTCCGCTTACATTTATGCTAGCATCTACTGTTTCTAAATGCATTACTGTGTCTCTTACACTTGGCTTAGTTTTTTATGATGGGTGTACCTCAGTGTGTGTGTGTGTGTGTGTGTGTGTGTGTATGTGTTACACCTGGCTTAGTTTGATGATGTGGAGTTATTAATGCATATGTTAAATCACAGCTCATTTTCTCTCTCTTCCTCTCTCTTTATTTCTTTTTCTTTCGCTCTCTCTCTCTTTTCCTCTTTCACTCTCCTTCTCTCTCCCTCCCTTTCTCTCTCTCTCTTTCTTTTCACTGTGTTTCTCTCTCTCCTTCCTTCTCTCTCTTTCCCTGTCTCATTGTGTCTCTCTCTCTTTTTCACACGGTCTTTCTCTCTCTATCTCTCTCCTTCCCAATACACCCCCCCCCCCCCCCCCCCCCCTGCAGTGGTCGCTTTGGAGAAGAGCCTGCAGTCGCTAGGCACATCCAGAGACACTGCTGAACTGCGGCAGAGTCTGTGAGTCTGAGCGCGCACACACACACACATGCACACACAAACACGCACATATGCACACACACGCACACACACACACTCCTGTGGTAAAACATGTTAGGATACACATGGGCCCAGAAAGTTGAGCATGATGCTAAGTTTATGTTAATGACTTCAGTAAATCATAGAAATGTGAGAAGTGGGATAAGTAGCAGATGTTCTGATTGGCGTCTGTCAGTCATTGCTCTAACTTACAGCAGGAGGTCCAAATCTGCCCAGAAACACACATGTTGACCCTAAGTCTGTTATTAAGGTGGGTAATCGTCATGTAATACCTTCCCAATGCCACATTGAAGACATATTCAACACTCACAGATGGGTCTTGTTCATTTTCAGTGAAGGTCATTAAAAAGCACACAGCAACTGGTTAACTTTGTGGACATTCACCCACACCTACACGCACACACACACACACACACACACACACACACACACACACACACACACACACACACGCACACACACACACACACACAAACATGCACTACACATCTGCATAACTGAATTAAAGCACGAAGATGTTTTACAGCTTCGGGGCAATTACAGATTCCAGTCCTCATGTCCCCTCAGTTGAAGTTTGAAGTGTTCTTCCTCTTTTTTCCTGTTCCTCGGGTGCTTAGCCTCATCCCGCCAGTGCGATATCGATTATTCTCCCCGACTATGCCTGCCAGCGATTACCAAATTCCAGTGTGATGACAAAGTGGCCAATCTGAAATGATTGTGGCTGTTTAAAATGCGTTTCACCAGCCCTCCCCCCACAGGTCTCTCATCAATCTCGCCGTCAGACACTCCCCCTCTTATGGACATCAGTTCCAGCATCAGATAATCTCTCTCTCTCTCTTTCTCTCTCCTGTGAACATTGATCGTCTCTGCCTTTGTCTCTAGTCTTTCTGCTTTCTTCCTGATAGCTGTAGTTAGTGATACTACAGATGCGTATTAGTGCTACTATAGCTCAGTATTGGTGCTTATAATCATGATTGGGAGTTCTACCCGAAAGACTGGGGCAGCTCAGGTGGAAACATTACTGTTTTTTTCAAGGTAAGAATGTAGCAGATTAGATGATACATTATGGTTGAGTCTTGGGTGCATGCCTCATTCTGATTCACGCCATGACGCCTTTAGACCAATGTTTCTCAACGTTTTTCAGGCCAAAAAACACATCCCTCCTCAAAAAAAAAACAAAAAAAAAACTCAAGGACCACCCCTTACATGGCATGGAAAATGCTGTCAACTATGAATGCTTTCAAAACTGGAAGTTTTAATAATTTATGTTCATCAATTAACAAAATGCAGTGACTGAACAAAAGAGAAACCTAAATCAAATCAATATTTGATGTGACCACCCTTTACCTTCAAAAGAGCATCAATTCTTCTAGGTATACAGCACTTGCATAGTGTTTTTGAAGAAACTCGGCTGGTAGCTTGCGTCAAACATCTTTTGAAGTCAAAGGTTGGTCACACCAAATATTCATTTGATTTAGGTTTCTCTTTTGTTCAGGGACTGCATTTTGTTAAATAATTAACAGTTACATTTTTCAAGGCATTCCTAGTTGACAGCATTTTTTTTCACACCTGCCTCTACAACTTTTGCACATTACTGTACATGTCATTTAAACACACTGTGCATAGCATAGGTAGCTTAAGAAACATGAAAAATAGTATTTGCATACATCTGTTTGCGGACCACTTGGGATTTCTTCTTCCACGGATAACTTTGAGAAACACTGGTTTAGACCATTCCAGATCTTCAGATGTCAAACTCAAAGTCTAGACAACAGCACAGCAACAAATCTGCTGGTATTGGAGAGGAAGAACAGTGGGGAGTACAGCAGAGGTGTAAAATTATGTACACACAGGTGAGGGTATAAAACGAAGAAGTCGGTGTGGGTGGTAATGGTCTGGTGATTAGCAATCAGCCTTCATGTTTATCCCCCCATACGGGCAGCTCTGCACAGGTGAGGGGTAGCAATCAGGACTTGCAACAGAAATCAACTCTGGCAGGTTGTCAGTTTGATCCATTGACTGTATATAAGACAATATACAGTCAATGGTTTGATCCCACATCTGCCTCTATTGTGCCTTTAAACAAGGTACTTTGTCCCCTGAGCCAGGCACTTAGCCACACGTTGCCCCAGGGGGACTGTTCCTATACTTGCTTCACCGACAGCATTTGATTAGTGACAGTAGAAATGTAATGTATAGTTAAATAAGTGAATGGAAAAGTATTTCATCCAGGCAGAACTTGAGCTAAAGCTTCCCTAGTCTCTGTGCTTTGCTTGTGTTTGGCTGTGGAGTCAGAGTGGAAATGATGGATTTGAGTGACTATTTCATGCTCTGGCATCTGCCCTCTGTGCCTGTATCGCCAAAGCAGGGCTGGAAATTGACTGTATAGGCCAGGGTATGTTTGCTATCCACCCAACACACAGCGCTTTTGGCATTATTGAAAGCGTTATTGGGAAGTACATTCTTTCCCTCTATCTTTCTCTGTCTCTGTCTCTCCCCCCCCCTCTCTCTCTGTCTCTCTCTTTGCGCATTGGTTTTCACTTCTCTGCATTTCACTCTCACAATTTTTCTCCCCTCTTCCTTTTTTCTCTTCCCACCCTCTCTCTTTCTCTCTCCCCTTCTCTCTCTCTCTCTTTCTCTCTCTCTCTCTCTGTTGATGTAGTGAGTGGGCCTTCAGCTGTGCTCTCGCCTCCGCTGGTGTTTTCTGCTTTCTAGTTTATCTCTCCTCATGTTTAACCTTGGCCATCTCGTCTCCCTGTGTGCCCCTCTTAATCCTCCACGCCCGCCTCTCAGGGTGCGCTTTCTCTCTTTATCTCTCTCTTTGTCTCTTTCTTGCTCACACACTCTCTCTCTTGCTTGCTTTCTCTATCTCTCCCTCTGTCTCCTTCTTTCTTTCTCTCTCTCTCTCTCTTGCTCTCTCTCCCTCACTTTTTCTCTTTCACTCCTCATCCCTCTTTCTGTTCACCCTTATCTCTTTACACTTCTGTGCACTTCTCATCTTCCTGTGTTGTTCTGGTTTTCTCAGTTCTCTCTCTTTCTCTCCATCTCTGTCTTTCTCTCTGTCTGTCTTTCTTTCACTCTCTCTACCCCTTTTCCTTTCTCCCAGCTGATGTTGCCCCCCCCCCCCCCGGTAAAATTCCATTACGCTGCAGTTCCAGCGACCCCTCGGCAGTCTGGGGTCCCGCCTCCCAGATGGTGCTGCTTGGCACCATGCCCCCTCTCTTCCTCGCTATGCCCCCCCCCACCCCCCGTCTCTCCGTGCCCCCCTCCCTCTCAGCGGGGTGACAGTGTTGATGTGCTGAGCCAGTACCACTGTCCAGCACCCCCCTCCCCTCACACACACACACACACACACACACACACACACACACAGCTCTCTCTGTCAGGGCTTGGCAGTGTCCCGTGCCAGCACAGGGAGGCAGTGCTGGAGAGTGGCAGGTACGGTGGAGTGGAATGCAGAAGTGGCAAGGATGGCATCCGCTCCGAACAGACTTCGGGGGCGGGGTTTACCAGCAGGATGTTTGGTGTGTGTGTGTGTGTGTGTGTGTGAGGGAAGGGGGTGGTGGAGGTGGGGTGCTCATGAAGGGATGAAGGGATGATGTCAGAGGCATGTGGCACTTTATGGGCACCGCAGGACTGCTTTGTTCACAAACTGCTTCGCATCAGTAATAAAACGCAGGAGATTAAATTATTTTAGCACCTTTCTTTTTTCTCTCTCTCTCTCTCTCTGTCTCTCTTCATTAATGAAGAGGCCATCTGTGCCGACGGGGGCTTCAAGTGAAGCTGCCACTGGTCAGGTCCCCTTCAGTCCCACTGCCGACAGGAAGTCACTCGGCTAATTGAATTTGACCCGGCCGCCTAATCACGAAGGCACACCCGCCGCAGGTCTAAGTGGATTAGTCTCTCACACCCTTTCAGCAGCATTGTCTCTGTTGGCCACATTATGCATTCACACACCACATCGCCATAACGGACTTTCATTACACATTCACACACGACACCGCTGGGTTCTTTTGTTTCTTTTTGTTTTTTATTATTTTCTCTCTCTGTCTCTCTCTTATCCTCTTTCTTCTGTGTCTCCCTCTCTCATCCTCTCTCTTCTCTCTGCCTGTGTCTGTCTCTGTGTCTATCTCCATCTTTCTCTGTCATACTCGCTCAAGTCTGTCTCTCTGTCTGTCTGTCTGTCTGTCTGCCTCCCTCTCTCACTCTTGCTCTCTCGCTCTCTTTTATCCTCTCTCTCCCCTTTCAGTCTCTCTGTCTCTCTCTTTCTTTGTTTCCCCACCCTATTCTTGCTGTCATCCTTTCCTGTCTCTCTCACATTCTATCTCTCTCTTTGTCTCTCTCTCTCCCTCTCTTTGTCTCCCCCCATTTGTATTGCTCTTATCCTTCTTTCGTCTATTTCTCTCCCATCAGCTCTCTCTATCTCTCTCTGTCTGTCTCTCTCTCTCTCTCTCTCTCTCTCTCTCTCTCTCCATTCTTTGTGTCTTGTTGTTTTTCCAGCTCTCCTCTAAGTTACCCCCCGTCTCAGCAGGTTTCAGAAGACAGAAGGCACACCTTATGCTGTCTGAGCCGGGCGCACACACACACGCAAACACACACACCATGGTAGATGACATGATGTGCACACACCACTTAAAATGTCACATTTATTGTGGATGCTCGCACAGTTTTGTGAATAAACCCACCCGTACACACGCTGCCTGTGTTGAATATTCATGCAATGTTAAACCACAACAGCTCCATTAAAATAAATTTAAAATAATAATAATAAGATAACACACATAATTACTACTATGCATAGATCCATAAAAATACAATTCAACACCAAATAAAACCGCCAAAAAATATAAGGTTTTCTTCAGTCCCGTGTCCTCTATTAGACTATAAAGAGAATTCATTGTTTTTAAGTCTTTTTTATATGTTAGTGTTTAATTGTAGCTCCTTTCTGGGCCAAATGTAAAAGAAATTATTTTTATGTGCATTGGTCTTAGACACAAGAACACATGAACTCTTCTATGCTTTTATATTTATGTCAGGTCTTTTTTAGCATGGTCTGGGAGGCATGGTCTCTGACCAGATGCACGTGTTGCTAGCCACCTTTCTAGTTCACTGCGTTGCGAAGTAATTGGTAAATGTCATGCCCTTGCTATTTCTGTGGACTGACACACTGTCCCTGTATATTCTTTTTTACTTTTTATATTTATTTGTATTTTTATTTAGAAGGCTCAGTGTACATTAATCAGCATTTCCATCTGAATAAAAAAATGTAAATGAGTTAGCACAGTAGCTAGGCTAATTTTCATCTGTAGTCCCTTCAGGTCAGCCTCCTTGTTTTTTCCTTGCCTATTTCCTGTGCAATACAGCAATTAAAAATGTCAACACTTCAATAACTTTTAATTCAACAAGACTTGTATGTTTAAGTGCTTCACACTGAGTGTAATTAACCTAATCTAATGCCTAATTAGTGTGCATGCATATGGTAGCCTACTACCAAAACAATTAGGCCTATACAGTATGGCTAAAGTCACCCATAACTTTAAAATTCCAACTGTTGTCATTATATATCTGCAAATATCATTATCTTGATTTTAATTTCCTAAAAATGATGGAGCAATGTCAGTAAAAATGGTGGCCTATTTTAGCTGAGGCTAATGGCCCATTTTATCTTAACAGATTCAAGTAAAATGGGCTGGCAACTGAAAGATGTTTTAAAGTCAGAAAATCAATTTTTGTGAAACTATAAGCATGTTTCTCAAATAAAGGACATCAAGACAATATCAATGTTATCTTACTTTCATTACTTCATTAATTTCTTAACATTATAACAACCAATTATATCAAACTCATATTTTCCCTGCCAAAGCACTCACACTTAAAATTTTCCCACCAATTAAAATTATTAACAGTGATTGCTTATTCAAATGTAAAGAACTATGATACGTCATGGTCCACTTTAGCTGAAAGCCCAATTTGGCTTTCACTATATATATACAGTAATGTGCAAAAGTTTTAGTAGGCAGGTGTGAAAAAAATGCTGTCAACTAGGAATGCGTTCAAAATTATGGAATTATTAATCATTTATGTTCATCAATCAACAAAATGCAGTGAATGAACAAAAGAGAAGCCTAAATCAAATCTTTGGTGTGACCACCCTTTGCCTTCAACAGAGCATCAATTCTTCTAGGTATGCTTCAATAGAGTTTTTGAAGAAACTCGGCTGGTAGCTTGCTCCAAACATCTTGAAGAACTAACCACAGATCCTCTGTGGATGTAGGCTTCCTGAAATATACAACCACTGTGTAATTGGTTGATCATACTGACCATAATCCTGCAAATCTCTGACATAAATGATTAACACTTTCATTTTTGAAGTCATTCCTTGTTGACAGCATTTTCTCAGACCTGCCTAAAACTATATATATATATGTACTTGGGGAAGCTCTGTGGTTTAAAAAATGAAGCTGAACAGCTGAACACAAACAAAATAACTCAATTATAGTGGTAAATTTAAAGTTCACTTGCAAAGATGTGTGGTGAACGTCAAGTGATTGAGTGCATCCACCTCTCATCAACAGTGTTGGGGTCATTACTCAAAAAAAGTCCATTACACATTACTTGCTACTGTGAAAAAAATGTAATGCATTTCTTTACTTCTTTACTGCTTATGGAAAGTAAATCCTTACACTACTTCTCGTTACTCATCAACGGCCTTGAGCAAAACATATAAATTCCTATTGCAATGAGCAAAATGTAAGACAAGTCATTCTTTCATGCAATTTAACGAAAACAGGCTACACCACAAAGCTGGTGAAAATCTATAGAGCACTGCACAGCGTCATATCAGTATTGCACTACTGACAGGCTTATGTCGTAAAAAAAAAAAAACAAGCCAAAAGTCTAAAACAGGTTAACTTGCAAACAGCACTCACTAAAATAGAATGAATAAAATAGCATGCAGAGACTGGCTTATAGGCTACTACAGCATAAAAGGCACTTTGGTAAGTCATTGGGGGTACTCCTCACTAAAACGATGATCATATTGCATGAGAAGTCTTTCAAATCTTTCATTGGAACCGATTTCTATTACGCTTCAGCACCGTCTAGTGTGAATAGTCTCTTGACTGGTGCGCTAGATGGGGTAGCAGTGTTAAGTTTCATATACTTTTTATATGAGGGAAACGGTTAAGGACTTCCATGTCTGACTGCGATTTCACATACTCTGTTGCTTTTGTGTCAAAGTTGAAGGAAGCTGTATGTATCTGATTCTCATCAAAAGCAATCTTCTTCTCAGCGACAGTGCTATATGGTGGCAGGTTTCTGATTCTGCTGCGCAACCGGCCCCACATCACAGTGCAAAACACAACAGGACACAATTCCTCACTGCTTCTCTCTTCTCCAAGCCATTGCACTTTAACTTCGGCAATGTCTCTCAACATATTAAAAACAATAAGCATATCTCCACCCCGGAACGTTATGGTACGGCCATTTTACCCATTTTCTTGAATTTAACAATCATCGACAGTTGCTTGTGGACATGTCTCATGACTATTGTGCACACGTGCACCTGAGGATTTTGGGGGAGGCCAGGGAATTTGTCTCAGACATGTGGTAAGAATGTCCACTGGGGAAGTTCAATAATCAGCATATGCACTATTAGTAACTGTAGTGTGATTCATGAATTTATAACAGTAACGCGCTACACTACTACGTTACCGACAAATGTAATGTGAGTACAATAACGCATTACACCCATCTCTGCTCATCAATGTAATGAGTACTTCATGCCCACATGTCAAATGTAGTGGAGCAAAAAGTACAATATTTGTCTTGAAAATGTAGTAAAGTGAAAGTCACAAGTTGCCAATTTTTTAAATACTCAAGTAAGGTACAGATACTTGAAAATTGTACTTAAGCACAGTACTTCAGCAAATGTACTTAGTTACTGTTCACCTCTGTATAGAGAAGTAGTTAATTTTGTCTGTGCATGACTCACCTGAGTGAGGATCAATCTCTATCCGTTCTCGCATGAGTGCAGATAAACATGTCTGGATGAGGATATCTGTAAATAATGTATCATTTGTCAAAGCCCTTACTCTGTCACCCAATATTAACATCTGCTTGCATCACCCAGAGCCAATAACAAGCACAGAATTTCAAAATGGCTGCGTAGAATTGGCATAGCTTGACTGATGACAAGGCCCACTTAGCTGGCAGGAAAATTAGGCTAATTCCACACCTATTTAGGAATTCACCCAGAATTAATGGGCTGTGAAATACATTATTCACCAATTTATACATGCCAAACACTGAATGCTGAGAAATGCACCATGAATGCTATTAGCAAAATTAAGTTAACCTTAATAGAAGGCCAAATTTACTCCCTTATTTTAAATCCATTCTTCTCCCTTCCTTAATTACTCTTTTCCTCATTGTTATTTGGGCTGTCCTCTTCAACATTAATTTTCTATATGATTTCCTCCATATAAGTCTGTAAAAATTGTTGTTTTAGAGCACATTTAAACACAGCTTGCATTGACCAAAGTGCTGTACATAGTGAATTAGCTAGAAAATAATAATAAAATAAAACAAATGTGTTACATTCATAGGCTCAGGACAGTGGGACCTAAAGCTGTCTGCTGGGACGTCGTGTTCATCAGGAGTGCACATAAATATTTCCATGCACATCCGTGTCACATCTTGTGTGTGTCATATGATACACGTGAGCAGATTGCAATTATGAAGTACAGGCTGTAAGTGTGTAGCTAGTGCCAGCTAGTGCCAGCGTGTAGTCTGGGGCTCACACATCCATGCTGAACGAAGGGCTTTCCTATATGTTTAATGTCTTAGTTTGAAGGGCTTTCATATATGTTTAACGCGTTAGTTTGAAGGGCTTTCCTATATGTTTAATGCGTTAGTTTGAAGGGCTTTCATATATGTTTAATGCGTTAGTTTGAAGGGCTTTCCTATATGTTTAACGCGTTAGTTTGAAGGGCTTTCCTATATGTTTAATGTGTTAGTTTGAAGGGCTTTGACATGCTAAGAGAGTAGCTTTGATCCGTGCGTTAGAACCTGGGGACTCTGACAGGACCCAGACAGAAAGGGTGTGCTGACTGCAGTTCTACACAAATACATGTTGATTTAGTTAGGTGTGCTGACTGCAGTTCTACACAAATACATGTTGATTTAGTTAGGTGTGCTGACTGCAGTTCTACATAAATACATGTTGATTTTCTTCGTTGTGTTGACTGCAATTCTATACATGTTTATTATGTGTGTGCATGTGCTTTGACAGGAAGTGTGTACTGCAGCAGGGTTTGTGTGTGTGTGTGTGTGTGTGTGTGTGTGTGTGCTTTGCCAGGAAGTATGTACATGAAGCAGGGTGTGTGTGTGTGTGTACGTGTGTGTGTGTGTGTGTGCGTGTGTGTGTCCGTGTGTGTGTGTGTGTGTGTGTGTGTGTGTATGTGTGTGTGTGTGTGTGCTGTGGAATGAAGTGTGTACTGCAGCAGAGTGTGTGTGTGTGTACTTTGACAGGAAGTGTGTACATAAAGCAGGGTGTGTGTGAGTGTGTGTACGTGTGTGTGTGTGTGTGTGTATGTGTGTGTGTGTGTGCTGTGGCATAAAGTGTGTACTGCAGCAGAGTGTGTGTGTGTGTACTTTGACAGGAAGTGTGTACTGCAGTAGGGTGTGTGTGCTTTGCAAGAAGTGTGTACCTGAAGGAGGGTGTGTGTGCGTGTGCATGTGCGCATGTGCGTGCTGTGACAGGAAGTGTGTAATGCAGTGGGGTGTGTATGTGTGTGCGTGCTGTGACAGGAAGTGTGTAATGCAGTGGGGTGTGTATGTGTGTGCGTGCTGTGACAGGAAGTGTGTAATGCAGTGGGGTGTGTATGTGTGTGTGTTTTCTTTGACAGGAAGTGTGTAATGCAGTAGGGTGTGTATGTGTGTGTGTTTTCTTTGACAGGAAGTGTGTACTGCAGTAGGGTGTGTATGTGTGTGTGTTTTCTGTGACAGGAAGTGTGTAATGCAGTAGGGTGTGTATGTGTGTGTGTTTTCTTTGACAGGAAGTGTGTACTGCAGCTGCAGCGTGTGCATGTCTGTCTGTCTGTTCTTTCACATACAGAGGCTGTGTGTGTGTGTGTGTGTGTGTGTGTATGTGTGTGTGTGCTGTGGCATGAAGTGTGTACTGCAGCAGAGTGTGTGTGTGTGTACTTTGACAGGAAGTGTGTACATAAAGCAGGGTGTGTGTGAGTGTGTGTACGTGTGTGTGTGCGTGTGTGTGTGTATGTGTGTGTGTGTGTGCTGTTGCATGAAGTGTGTACTGCAGCAGAGAGTGTGTGTGTGTACTTTGACAGGAAGTGTGTACTGCAGTAGGGTGTGTGTGCTTTGCAAGAAGTGTGTACCTAAAGGGGGGTGTGTGTGCGTGTGCGTGTGTGTGTGTGCATGTGTGTGTGTGCATGTGCGTGCTGTGACAGGAAGTGTGTAATGCAGTAGGGTGTGTATGTGTGTGCGTGCTGTGACAGGAAGTGTGTAATGCAGTAGGGTGTGTATGTGTGTGTGTTTCCTTTGACAGGAAGTGTGTACTGCAGCTGCAGCATGTGCATGTCTGTCTGTCTGTTCTTTCACATACAGAGGCTGTGTGTGTGTGTGTGTGTGTGTGTGTGTGTGTGTGTGTGTGTGTGTGTGTGTGTGTGTGTGTGTGTATGTATGTGCGTATGTGCGTGCAAAAATGAGAGCCAACACACATACACACACACGCACACATACATAAACACACACACACACACACACACACACACACACACACACACACACACACACACACACTCCAGTCTCACTGTTAGAGAGTTGCATAATATGTAAGATGTGGTTTTAGCTAATTGATTCTTAGCTTGCACAGAATTTAACATAGTAATTAATTTGCTTTGTCCTCTGTGCCAAGCCAACCTGACCGCAGTAGTCACCATAGCCAGGCCAACCTGACCTATGCCTCTGTAACCACTATATCCAAGCCAACCTGACCTATATGCCTCTATAGCCACTATAGTCAGGTTCTCACATCCTCCATCTTAAACATCTCACACATCACGCACACATCACACACAATACACACATCACACAGATCACGCACGTCACACATATCACACACACATTACACACAACACACACATCACACACATTACACACAACACACACATCACACACACATCACATACATCACACATTACACACGAATCACACATCACACACAAATCACACCTGTGACACACACATCACACATACATCAAAACACGCATCACACATATCAAATATATTACACACATCACACACACATCGAACACATTACACACATCACACACAACACACACATCACACACATTGCACATATTACGCACACATCACACACACACATTACACACTGTAGCGGTCTGCCTCTCCTTCCCTAATTCGGAGTGCTGCAGCACTACCACATTCATTGATTTCAATTGCCACTTAATCACACACATCTGCACGTCATCATTCACACAGATCAAGGGAGTGGTCTTTTTATTAAATATAGGAAGTTCTGACATTCTGACACACTGACCTGAAGGGAGTTGAGAGTGCGAGCCTGGAGGCAAGGTTTTCATTTTGTTTCCACCATTATCTTGTTGTGTAGCTGTTAAGCAGTTTGACGTGGTAACCTTCAAATGTGTATTGGATAACCTGAGAGCGTTGAAATTGGGGAATTGGATTTGCTGTCTGGATGAAACTCGTCAGGCCTTTGTAAATGCCAATATGGCAGACTCGGTGAAGCAGTGGATTTAGTGGAACCATCGAATCAGGATAAATCTGGCCTCATGCGTGGGACCAAACAAAGGTGTGAGTAACTTTCCTTGCTTATCGCGGCTGTCATCCCTTTACTCCCGAACCAACCAACAGCCCCAAACTTAGCAGTACAAACAAATACTGATCATTAAGCCCACGTACATACACAATCTCCTCTGAACACACACTGCTTTGACATTCTTTTTATTTTTTACAGAATCATCGTTTTTTGAATGTGCACAAACAGTTATAAATGAAAGGGCCTGAAACTGACATTTGTGTTTGACTTTGAACATTTCGTTGAATAATACTGTGGACAATTTTCAATAGAAAACTGAACTTAAAACAAAAGTTTTGTATTATTTTCCATCTAACTACAGACATTTTTTCTGGTGGTGGTGACAAACAAATGCATATAAATACATAATGCATATAAATATGACTGCAGTTCCCCTGATGTCCACCGTTACAGAAATGGGACCCAGGTGGGACTACTACAACTATTTAAAAACCTCAGTCTTTTGATTGAATTCCTTGATTGCTTGATTGTTTGATGCTTGACTGGCTGTTTGCATGGACTGATTTGAATTGATGGTGAGCAAAGGGGACATGTTTGCTGTGCTATGTTGAACTTTCCAGAAATTTGAAATGATGATTCTGAACAGTGAATGTTTTCACATTGACTTTATTATATTCATTGGCAAGTGTTGCATTGCATTTTTTAAAGGTGTACTTCCATCATGTTTTCCTTAATTTTGCGGTGGTCTTGAGTATTAATGAATGCCCTGTGAGCCGGTTTTGGTGAAAAAATGCTTTAGTGCTTCTGTTTCAGGCTGTTCTAGTTTGGTGGAGGAGATGGAGCAGGGAGAATGACAGGTTCTTGGCTACAGTATGCTAGTCACAGGCTACAATCATTCGAAGCCCATTTGGTCATAGCAAACCAAATAGAAGATCTAAACGTTCTCCACTAGTGTTGGGGTCGTTACTCAAAAAAAGTAATCAATTACACATTACTAGCTACTGTTAAAAATGTAATGCATTACTTTACTTCTTTACTCCTTATGGAAAGTAACTCATTACATTACTTTGCGTTACTCAGCAACGGCCATGAGAAAAATGCATAAATTCCTATTGCAATGAGCAAGATGTAAGACAAGTCGTCTTGTGACTGGCGCACTAGATGAGTTAGCTGTGTTAAGTTTCTACTTCTTATATGAAGGAAACGGTTACGGGCTTCCAGTTGAAGGAAGCTGTATTTCCCTCCTTCTCATCAAAAGCAAACATCTTCTCAGCGACAGTGCTGTATGGCAGCAGGTTTATGATTCTGCGCAACCGGCCCCAGATTACAGAGCAAAACACTCTGCAGACAGCAAATTCCTCACGGCTTTTCTCTTCTCCTCTTCACTTGACGATTGCACTCTAACTTCGGCAACGTCTCTTAACATGTTAAAAATAATGATCATATCTCCACCCCCAAACACTATGGTAGATGGCTTTGTCATTTCCTTGAATTTAACAATCACCGACAGTTGTGCATGTGTCGCGTCTAATGTGCAAGCGTGCATCTGCGGATTTTGGGGGAGAGTCAGGGAATCCGTCTCAGATATCTGTGGTCAGACTGTCCACTGGAGGAGTCCAGTAATCAGCATATGCACTATTAGTAACTGTAGTGTGATTAATGAACGTATAACAGTAACGCGTTACACTGCTACGTTACCGACAAATGTAATGTGGGTACAGTAAGGCATTACTTAGTAACACGTTACACCCATCTCTGTTCTCCACAAACACACATACTTACCTATACTTCGCTAAGTGAATGTGTGCTGCAACAAAACCTCTCCAGATCAATCAAATCAATCAAAACTGTGGCATATAGTGGTGGAGCCTATGTATCTGATTTGGGGGCCCGTTGGCTTTGCATGCTAATTTTTGGAGACCATTATATATTCATTCTAGGTAGTCTAAGGAATAAAAAAAAACATGTCTCCATATTTTTCTCATCACTTTTCGTGACTAGAAAAATGTGAGATTTGTAAACATACATTATCTATAGGCGATTCTACAGAATTGGTGCAAATTGCTGTCCCTGAACCAAAAATATAGTTTAATACCCATTTTTGTAGGAAAATGTTTGATGATATAAAGATGTAAGCAAATAACAATCAAAACCCATTGTAATATTTGATGTAGCTGCTAGGTTATTATAGAAAATGTTTACGAAAATCAACCGAATTAACCAAAACGTGTTAAAATTTTGGTTGTGACGTCATTGTTCGGTAGAAACAAAATGGCACTGTTTTCTTCATTTTGAGAAATAAATACAATATAAAATAAATAGAATAGAAAAAATGGCATAAATACGTTGTTTCATGTTGGCACCATGGTGAAAGCCCACACAAGTCGATTGACAAAATTTTGTTAACTGTTAAACTTCTCTGGACTTTCATTATGGCACCGACATGAAACAACACCAAGATACTGCCTCTGAAAACACCAAGGGAATAGGAAGTATGCAGAAGTTGAAAACCTTATGGGGAAAGCGCAACCCGGAAAGGTACCAGTAGCCTTTAGCATTTCATTGACTTACATTCATTTTTTATCGTCACTTTGAAATCAAATAACTTTACATGAGAAGCTGTCCGTACCTTGATATTAGCATTGTTGTAAAGACACAGCAAAACATATTTGCTCCAATCAGAAATCTGTCATGTTAATGCCTTGTAAGAAACTATCTGAAATAATGCTAAAAATTACTTCACAAATCATGCAATGGCTACTGAGTTTCTGTCGCACAAGAGAAATTTTACCGTACTCTTTGGATAACAAGCCATAGCCATGTCCGTTTACTTTATTCATGTCGTGGAAACATTTCCATCAGTATTTCTCACAAAAATAAACTTAGGAATTGGTATTTGTTTGTAAGCGGAATCGCTATCTTCATGAATTTTACTATTCAATGCAAGTGAAGCCCAAAGAATGATGGCTAAGCTAAGCTACACGCTATACTTTGGTATGTAAATGCTAACTAGCTAGCTCCCTTGATGCTGGCTTGCAAGACTGCCTGGAACCAAAATTAGTGGAAGAAGAATCAAGTCCCCACGTACAGTATTAGCCTCCCACTCCAGTAAATGATTGCAGCTACGCTGTCTGATTTGTGATTGAGCATCTACCACTCAATTTATGGTATTCTGATTCGTTGGCCGACGTCACGGAATGTGACCGCGAGCTTGCACAGTAGCCTGGTGACCAATTAGAGAATTTAAAATCTGGTTTCATTGGCTCCCACTGAAAATGACACCATCCCTCCGTCCATTATTTTCTACTGTCTATGGAAAACACTCTTGCTAATAAAAGATGAGTAGACTTCTCCGTCCCTCATTTTGAATGCCAGGACCTTTGTTATACAGCCGAGTTTGGAGTTTTTTTGGGCTAGTTTAATGGTTTAAAAACAACATTATCTTCAAGCTTTACATGATGCCCTTAGCAATAGCATTGCCAGTGTTTTCGACCAAAATGTTAAAATTTTTAAAAACTTCGAAATGCAATGGGCTAGTTTGGGATTGATCCTCACTAGAAATAAAAACTCTGCATTATGTTTTAATGTGCCAATTTTCATTTTCCACTAAGCTATACCTTTAAGAAAGTTAACAGAAAGACATCAGACACGAAAGGAAGAAGGGAAATTAAAGAATTTTAAGTAGTTAACTGACATTTTTACCTTTTTTTTACACAAAATATAGACAGTTCAATATAGTCATTACTACTGAAACATTACTGTCAATAACGAATATTTGACGTCACGACCAAAAAAATATGTATGTCTCAGGGTATCAACTGTTCTGATATGTGCCTGTGTGGAGCAGATGAAGAGGAAATGTCAGCCAGCGATATATGGTGGAAATTGATGATGATGAGGAGGATGGAGACTGTTTGGTGTGATTGCAATTGTGAAACTGTCTATAAAAGTTTTGATGTTCAAAAAATATGTTTAAATTTTTTAACATACAGCGCCTAGTGTTATATTCTCTTTTAAACTGTATGGTACAAAATACTTAGATAAAAAAAAGATAAAAATATATACAAAATATCTAAAATAATTATAAAAACAACCATACCTGAAAACAACATTATTTGTGAACTGTTCTAATAAAAAATATTAATACAGGCCATATTTATGGCGTCCATTGTAGCAACATATGGAACTTGAGGGAAAAAAGGGTAAGAAACGGGGGGAAAAAATGGAGACATGATTCCAAAAATTGACATTGAAATCCCACAAAAATACATAGGCTCCCCCACTAATAGCTTTTTCTAATTTACAAACCTACGTCACTTTGTTGGCCTTTTTCTTATTCACTCGTTTTTCCTCCTACTTACTTTCATTGACTAATGGAGGCTATTTTCACGTGCAGCAAGCATATGCAACTCGGGGTGACCTGTCGTATTTCAAAAGAGCAAGTACTAAACTGTTTCTCGTGGAAGTACTCCTTTAACTGTTTTGTGCATCTTCATACATTGTGCATAGTCATTGCCAGCATTGTTAAAGTTGTATGTCAGCAGTGCTTTTTCGAAATACTGATTCAACCACTAACCTCATACTATGAATAAAATCATGCAAAGACACAGATTTCACTTCAAATCAAATCTTGAATTTTGAATCTTAAACCAAAATTTGAAATGTATGCTGTACAAACACAGGAGCAATTTGCACACCTTACAACTACTGTATTGGTCACCAAAGAGAAGCTTGAGTGAGAACTGGACTCCATGATGAAGGCCATGACAAAAATAGCTGTTGAACAATGTGACAGAATCAAAGTTGCAACATCTGCTGAACTGAGCTTTCTTGTGGAACAGTAACAAATACAATTGCAAAATGATTTTATAACTTCTCAGTCAGCTATGGAGAAAACTCACACAGGAATGATGAGTCATGGCGATCTTACAATAACTCACAGACCTCTGCTGTGAGAGATTCATCTTCCCTGCATGCCACTTCTTGTACAGCTTCCCTGTCTGCTCCTAGTGTTCTGTCTTCAAGGATAGATCACATCAAATTACTGAAAGTGTTTCCTACATATGGAAAACCTGGAGACGATTCAGATCCTGTTTTGTACTTGTCTAAGTGTCAAGATTTTATTGCTCTGCATCTCTTGGAGATTACTCGCACCAAGGTAGCCACATGGAATGAGTTCAAGTCGTCTTTCTTGTCTGCTTTTCTTGCTGAGGACTGCTGAGGACTGCTGAGGACACGTGGCAACTGTGGCCTAGTGGTTAGGGAGTTGGACTTGCAATCGGAAGGTTGCCGGTTCGAATCCCGCCCTACCCATGGTTGAGATGCCCTTGAGCAAGGTGTCTAACCCCACACTGCTCCAGGGACTGTAACTGAAACCCTGTAAATATCTGTAAGTCGCTCTGGATAAGAGCGTCAGCTAAGTGTAATGTAATGTAAAAGGACTACCAAGATCAAGGGCAGAGAGGGTGTGAACAAAGAAACAACAGGAGAAGGAGTCCATCAAAGACTTTGCTTATTCTTATAGAGCGCTGTGTACAAGGTGGAATACAAAGCTAACAGAACTTGATATTGTGAAACTTATCTTGAGCAATATCAAGCCTTAGTTTGCTAGCCAGTTCCAGGGCTGAGTGAGTGATGTGGACGAGCTTGTGCGTACATCAGCTCAAGAGGGACCATTAACAACAGTTGGAATATGAGCAAACTATACAAAAGAAAAATAATCCAGCTCTGAAAGTCTCACCCCCTGTGCAGCTTTGTTGGCGTTGCAAGGGCTCTCACAGTCCTGGCACCTGTCCACAGCATACCTCTCCCGTGAACTCCAATGGTCCAGGTCCACATCGTCAGCAAAAGCATAAACAGAAACCTAATCAAAAACAGGCTTGAGGTTCTAGTAACTCTGTGTCTGCTGTTACAGTACGTCTAAGAGGATGCAGATGTACTTGCCTCCTTTCCTTCCACTGCTTCTGCTACAAATCCACCAGTCCCATTCTCTCAGAGAGGGCTTGTGCCCCAACAGCTTGTTGTCATACGGCTCTATTTTCACGATCATATGGGCATTGCCTAAAGTCTGTCGCGCAAGTTGCTTTGGGGGCGTTCCCGACACAATTTGGTATTTTGACAGCAGGAAAGGCGAACATTGCACCTGGTGCATGGTTCAAAAGGGTTGGTCCTTAGTTACCTAATTAATCATAGGTGTGTTCGGGGTGTAACATGCAATAAACCAATCAGTTTATACTCTCATTCACTTTAAAAGCCATCTGCGCTTTGCCCATGGTCTGTTGCTATTACGATGGCATGTTTCCCATCAGGAGCATTTTTCTTTGAAGACCGATCTGCTCATGTATGAGCAGTTAATCTTCGGGGATGGATATTTCCGTCTGTTTTTTTTTTCATTTACTTGTGTGAAACACATAATTTCCCTTTGGTTATGAACAATGTGTATATGTTTATAAAAAAAAAAAAACGGATTGCTCAATAAATGTGCATTATTGCAAAATATGTATCAGCTTTAGCACTTAGTAAATAATCAGATTCGTAGTCGTATGCAATTGGACATCTTTTTGGAGGTTGAAGACATTTTAAGCACTGTTGTTGGCATGGTGTATGTGTTAATAACCATGCCTTTAGTGGATAGCCATCGTCCTCTAACAGCGACTCATCAAGAGGGGGATCCCTCTCGTTATATCCCAAAGCGGTGTGCTCCTCTAAAATAGCTTTTGGGGTTTTGTTGGTCACTGGCGAATGTAAGTTTTGCGTCCTTATAATAGCATCTGGCACGCTTTGCGCCAGACCACACCTCTTCTTTTCGCTGACACACTCGTGACGGCGCAGGGTCATCTTGATTTTTTGCCTGATTTTTTGCCTGTCATCAGTGATTCTTTGCCTGAAAAAATGAACGATGTGCTGGCACAGAATAGTAATGACACCATGTGCATGTTGCAAATGCACAGTGCGCCGCGGCATGATGGGGCCCATAGTATGTAAAAGCCATTTTAGACACTGGTGCCAGCTACACACTGCTCCATGAGTACCTTCAGTCTGACCTGATGAAGTCCAAAAATCTCAACCCATGGACACAAGAGTGCTACACGACTTTGTTGGACTGATCTAAGAATCAGCTTGCATGGCAATGTGACTGACCTGCCAGTAGCAGTCCTTCCATCAAAGGCACTGGCATATGGGATTGTCTTGGTGCTTGATTTCATTTTTCATAGTCAGCTCCAACTGAACGTCACAGACAACTCTTATACGTTCAAGGCTGATCCCTTAGGTGTCTTTTTCTTCCAGGCTGGTAGTGCTTCAACAAGTACATCAAAAAGGATCCCAACCATGACCTCGAGGAGCAGCAGCAACAGCTGAGGAGGAGAAAGAAGCAGCTTGATGTGGATGCAGAGTTGTCTGCATTAGCTGTGCTACAGGCCTCTGATCAGAAGAGTTGTTCAATAGCTCATTCAGATGGCATGAATTCCTATGTGGAAAAAGAAAAAATCCTAAAGCAAAGAACTTCAACCTGGATTACCACAGCTAACACAACATGTCTTCACCAAAGACCACTACCACCTAACAACCCACTGTCACCAGACGTGTGCAAAAGGCAAAGAGAGTTATGGTGCAGCAATGCTTTTAAACATCAGCACAATTCCCTGGAGCTACACCATGGAACATTTGAATCAGCTGATTATCCACAGCTCTTGACAGCCACACAACATGCAGAGCAAAGGCTTCTGGCAAACCATCCAGCCAGCTGCCATTATGCAGAGGCAAAATGATATCACAGCCGCCTTGGTCTGACAACACCATATATCGTCTCTGCCATCAAGAGTGTTTGCTGAGGACCCTCTTCAGTTTAGTCAGTTTATTAAGGCTTTTGAACAAGGTGTGGAAAGCAAAGCTGGAAGTGCACACTGTCTTTATTATCTGGAGCAGTTTACCAGAGGACAGCCACAGGAATTGGTGCGTAGCTGTCAACATATGGCATCTGAGCGTGGCTACATGGTGACAAAGGGTCTTCAGCAGGAACACTTCTGCAACGCATACAAAGTTGCAACTGCTTACATAAATGAGGCCTTGTCTTGGCAAGCAGCTAAGTCTGAGGATGTGAAAGCACCTCAAGCCTATTCCTTGTTTTTACGTGGATGCTGCAATGTAATGGAGAAGCTGAGATATGTGCAGGAACTGGGCATGTCTGTTAACATGAGGACCATTATCTCAAAGCTGCCATTTAAAATGAGAGCAATGGAGAACTACAGCTCATGACATCATGGAAAGCACTCAGGACAGAGCCCACATCAGTGACTTGGTCCACTTTATTGAACGCCATGTCAAAATCCTCTCTGACCCCCTGTTTGGCGATATACAGGATTCACCCTCCGCAGCAGCTATGGCAAAGCCTCCATCAAGGTTTAACCCTATGGGCCCGATGGACGCAAAATGTGTCCAAATTTACACCCATTCTTCTCTGTTGAATTACTCCGGAATGGTACATAGAGAGAGAGTAGAAAGGTAGAGAGACAGCACTACCAAACAAAACAACAGAATCATGGGCTTTACAATGTGACCTCCCTCTTACTTTTGTGATCAAGTATCGGCGAGATATTAATATTTAAAAATTTGCCAAAATGTCTCATATTAGCGCTTTGCACAAGCATTACTCTCATCAAAATTATTTGCGAACCCATGATCAGATAGATAAGGCACACACATCAGAGGAAAGTACAGAATCTCAGCTTTCCAACAACACCAAGAACATATTATCAGGTTAATTTATCATGTTAAAACAAGGGATCAAATATTTGCCAAGTAATAATTTGACAAATTTTTACTTTACCCATTTTACATTCGCGGTTATCTGTCAATGCATAATGTAAACAATAGCAGAACTCACCCATTCTACTGCTATCATGCATTTCTGTCAAGACACATTTCATACAGTTTTGAAATTACTGCAAATTTCTGCATAATATCCTGCATAATCCTGATATAACATCCTTCATTACATGGAAAATAGGCCCTTATTTCCATCAGGCACAGACTACATATTTATCAACATTGATAAGCCACTGAATATCCCACCATCATGGTTCTTATATTGCCAGATTCCGGACAATCTCCTCTACTCATATATGAAAAGATATCTCTACTGACAGCATCCTATGGACAGGTACTTGCAAGAATACAATATTTGTTTATACGCAATATGCTTTTTTATTGGTTTACTATTTTTTATAAAATCAGTGCAAATAGTAGCTCACCAACTGAAAACAGATCTGGATAGCCTAGACTGTCCTGAAAGAAACAATATATAGCATGTATATATGGCCCTTACAATGACCAAGATATGAGCTTAAAAGTAAAGGTAGTAAAAACACACCCTTTTGTGTCACAGAGATCGATGTCAGGAATGTCTTGAGCAAGGTTAATTGTAAGAAGGCTTCTGGGCCAGATGGCGTGTCTACCAGAGTTCTGAAATCCTGTGCTGTTCAGCTAGCTCCTGTGTTTACTTACATCTTCAACACATCAATGGCCCAAGAGACAGTTCCAACTTGCTTCAAGCAGTCCATTATTGTTCCTGTGCCGAAAAACAAAAGTCCATCATGTTTAAATGACTATCGACCAGTGGCCTTAACATCTACAGTCATGAAGTGTTTTGAGAGGCTTGTGAAAAACATGATTTGCTCAACCCTGCCAAGCTCCTTTGATTGCAGTACTCTGCAAAGAGTAGTACATTCAGCTGAACGCACAATTAGAACTCCACTCCCTGCTCTGCAAGACATCTATCCCAGAAGAGTACTTTCAAGGCCACCCCCCCCCCACATCACGCAGCATATGCCCCCCCAATACATACAGAGGACACACAGCCAACCCCCCCCCCCCCCCCAACACACACACGACACAGCCCCCCCCCACCCCCCCCCAACACACATACACAAGTAGCATGTAAGACACGGTCCTCAGGACTCACGGCTCAAGGCCCACACACACACACACTAAGCATGCTGCCACCACAGCCGGTCCTTCCTTCCAACCATAACTGCACTTTATGCACTTTATCCTACCCCCCTTCACCTTTTTTCTACCTCTGCCCTTCTTATGGTAGTCATCCCCCCCAAATGCATTCTACGCACTTTACTCCCCACTCCCCATGCACAGTCTAGACTCACAATCAACAGTTTCACTGCATGTCCTACTAGCCAGTATGTCTATGCATGTGACAAATAAAACTCCTTGTATCCTTGTTTGTCTGCAGGCATCTTTGAACATTCTCATTCCAGCTGGTCTTCGTTCCTAAAAAAGATGGTGGGCATAGGTTCTGCATTGATTACAGGAAATTGAATGCCTTGACAGAGAGTGATGTCTTTCCCCTACCGAACATCTCTGAGATATTGGAGTCTCTGGCTGGTTGTACCATCTTCTCCACCATAGACCTCAATAGTGGTTACTGGCAGGTTGCCATGAGCCCTGACATAAAAAGCAACGACTGCTTTTATCACTCCATCAGGCCTGTATCATTTCAATGCCACACCTTTTGGACTTAAAAAACGCTTCAGTTACCTTCCAAAGATTAATGGAGGCTGTCTTGGCAGACTTACGTGGCAGCTGTTGTGTAGTGTACCTAGATGACATAATTTGTTACTGTTCCTCTGCGTCTCAACACTTTGATCTTCAGTTCTTTTCCATGCTGGACTCACCCTCAATCTGAAGAAGAGCCGCTTCTGCTTAAAGGAAGTAAAATTTCTCAGACACATTGTGAGTGCTGCTGGTGTCACAGCAGATCCAGACAAAGTGAAGGCCATCCTGGGTTATCCAATGCCACAAAACCTCAAGGTTCAGCTGTTTCTGGGACTACCTGGGTGGTACCATAGGTTTGTCCCAGAGTTCTCTATGGTTGCTGAGCCTTTGAACAACCTGAAAAAGAAAGGTCAATCTTTTGTATGGTCTGCAGAATGCCAATGGGCATTTGAAAAGTTAAAAGCTTGCTTGACATCTCCTGTGTTAGGCCACCCAAACCCTGACTTACATTTTGTGGTATGCACAGACAAAACTGAGACTGGACCGGGTTCTGTTGTAACTCAAAAAACTGGACCAGACAGTGAACAAGTACTTGTTTACGGTAGCAGGACTTTAAGCTTTAAAGCATTACTTTGCAACTGAAAAAGAATTCTTAGCAGTAGTTTGGGCACTTGAGAGATGGCAATACTACCTTGAGCCAAAACTTTTCATCATTGTGACTGACCATGCTGCAATGGGTCCTGACCTCAACCAAGACCTCCAGTCGGCTGTTGTGGTGGGCTCTCCGGCTTCAGAAGTTTGACTTCATTGTTGAGTACAGGAAGGGAAAACTGAATGTAGTCCCAGATGCTCTGTCACGCATTCCACCTGCTGATGGTTGTCTAGCCACTGTTCAAAAGGAGACCAACTGTTTTCCACTGACAGCTGATGTTCTCTGAGAAGAGCAACATAAGTACCCTAAGATCCAGCACATCATCAAGTCCTTGGCTGAAGGAGATGAAGTGCTGGAAAATAAGTTCATTGTCATGGAAGACAAGATCTACAGACAAATCCACAAGGCAGATGGGAAAGTACATTATGAGTATGTCACGGTGTGACACGCGACCAATGGCGTGCAGGCAGTCATTAACCGGCATTTTACACCATGCTGCCCTAACGCCGGTTGTCTCACTTTCCATCCATTTTCTGTATGTACTGTTTTATGTTCTCTGGTTGACTGTACACCATCATTAACCACCATTTGCCACAACCTTCTAACAGTTGTTACCAAGAGTGCAGGAAAAGGCCTACCGGCATTTTTAAGTAACAGTTACATGCCTTTCCACTCGCGTTTCTAACGCGCATTTCATATCGCCATTCATTACAACGTCTCAGCAATTACTTGTTTTAGCAATTACTTGGGTTAAAGAATCACAACTGTACACACTGGCTGTTTCAAATCATGTATATTTATTGGGCTAAAACTTTGGTAAAACATTTCTGTATCCTTACTTACCAAAGTAACATGCACTTGCACACTTCCTGGTTGGGGAAACCGAGGGTGTCCCGGAGGTTTTGCGGGATGAACTATTTTAACAGGGGTGTTTTACCTGGGATTAAGGAAATGTATTTTAATGTGCACAGAAGGGGTTTTGGTGAATGAAAATTGTTTTGGGTGATTATGTATTTTGTGTTGGTTTCTTTAAATTCTTATTTTGTAATTATAATGTTCTTTTGGAGTTATCTAGATATACAAGAAGCTGTATTAGGTTGCATATTGGTCAGGGATTTGGTCTGACCTTAAACATCGTATTTAATATCGCTGCCTGACTTGTCCAACCATCAAAGCTGAGAAGAGTCCAATGGATACATTACTACACAGGAAACATCTATCTCCTGACCACTCCTGCTATGATGTAGTAAGACACATCAAAGATCTGCAACAGAAAGCAGAAGCTAACAGTTAGCAAGCACACACATCAAACATATTACACACATTACACACACATCACACACATCATCACACCCATTACATACATCACACACACATTACACGCACAGTACACACCCCCTGTCCTGCTTGCTGTCATGAACATCTCGTCTTGAGCATTAGATCATCCAAATGTGAAACAACCAAACTGTGGAAACATGATACACAACACAGTATTGCTGGACAAGTTGCTGTGTGTGTGTGTGTGTGTGTCTGTGTGCGCACATATGTGTGTGTGTGCGTGTGTGTGTTTGTGACAATGCGGTGGGATGAGAGCCAGGCTGTAATGGAGCACCTGGAGGGATTGCAGGCACTCCAGCATGCCACACTCTGTCACCACGTGCGTGTGTGTGTGTGTGTGTGTGTGTGTGTGCACTCCAGCATGCCATGCTCTGCTGCCTGCCCACGAGCACACACGGTGGGGGGGGGGGGCAATTAAGCCTAGCCTGCCCCCCCACTATGCACTGACCACCAGCAGCAACCCCCCAACGCGCACGCACACACACACACACACACACACACACACACACACACACACACACACACACACTCATTAAAAGAAATATACCATTAGCATCTGCAGCATTTGCATAAATGTGGTGTTTTGTAGTCCTTTTATTTTAAAATCTGCTGTATGTGTCTCTCTCTTTGTGTGTGTGTGTGTGTGTGTGTGTGTGTGTGGGCGATTATGACTAACACAGGCAGTATGGTGATGAGGCTGAGTGGAGCACTGCAGTGCTGATCAGTGGGTGGACAGGAGCGTTCTGTCTCAGCGGGGTGTGTGTGTGTGTGTGTTTGTGTGTGTCTCAACATACTGTGGTGTGTGTCTGTGTGTGTCTTACCATGGTCTATATGTCTCACTAAGGTGTGTGTGTGTGTGTGAGAGGGAGAGAGAGAGTGTATTTGTATGTACTGTGTGTGTGTGTTTGTGTGTGTCTCACCAAGGTATACATATGTGTGTGTGTGAGCATGGTGTGCTACGCAGTCACTGGGTCCCTTCAGCTGTGGGTATGGAAGGTGGTATGATGACTCGCTGGTGGTGGGTGTATCTGCTCTAATCACACAGGAATTGCAGCAAGGAAAGATTGTGTGTGTGTGTCTCTGTATGTGTGTGTGTGTCAGTGGGTGCATGACGTGCTGGTGGTGGGTGTATCTGCTCTAATCACACAGGAGTTGCAGGAAGTTGTCTTCGAGGCAAGATCACAGCGATTCATTGTCAGCGCAACACTTTGTACGACTTGGCAGTCTTTATATGAACTTAACATCGACACTAGCCGTGTAACGATATGCATATTGAAACCGAAATCGCGATACGCAGAGCCACGAACCTGTCTCATGGTGTAAGAAGGCGGAATCGCGACATGCCCTTTCATACTCCATCCTTCAGTACAGATCCAGCCATATGATATGAGCTGATAGTGCTACCACACTTGTAAAAACACTATTATTTTTATTTGACATTAGTCGTCTATTTTAAAATACGTGGGCCTAAACCACAAAACTTTTGTTTTTTTCCGCCTACCTGCAAGCATCCTCCAACTGCGTGTCATATGACGACCTTTCAGTGAACAACTTGGATGAGACGGATTGTGACAGGCAGCAAACAATGGCTAGTTCAGGTAGTCCTGATTGTCCAGCTTGTCTTAAGAGTAGTAGACAGTAGACATTAGGACAAAAACAGGTGGAAAACAATACCACTATATCATGTTACTTTGTATTATGGGAATTAGAACATCTTATGAATCCTTTCCTTATGGAGTTGAATTCTATTTATTTTTCAACAGTGTTTTTTTTTTTTTTTTACAGAAACTAGCAAAATCTTTATTTTTTTGCTGTACTTCATATTATTCAATTGTACTTCAATTGTTAAATAAATGTTGTTTAAACGAAATGCCTTTTCAATAAAAAAAATCGTGGGGTGTATCGAACCGTGGGTCAAAAATCGTGATACAAACCGATTCATGAGTTGGTGTATCGTTACAACCCTAATCGACACTGCCACACGTTTGAAACAGAAATAACATACCGCCATGGAAACTGGGTGATAAGTAGCTACTTCAGTGCTACCCAGTACAAACAAACACAGAGCCAAACACACACACACACACATTCCCTCTCTCGCTCTCTCATACACACACACACACACACACACACACACACACACACACACACACACACACACACAGAGACAAACTTGCGTACCAAATACATAATAAAATCAGCATCTCTACATGTCTGATTTTTTCCAGTTTCAGTTGAATTTGGAATTTGGGAGAAATTTTGTCAGTAGTTTACAGAATAAAACAAAAAATCATGTTACTCACACATATACCTATAAATAGTTAAATCAGAGAAACAGATAATTTTACAGTTGTCTCTTATTTTTTTCCAGAACTGTATCTCATTGATAGGGCTGCTGTCAGCTACACTCAGTGAAGTTCCTGGCCCTGGCATGTCAGACAGGGGGGAGAGAGAGAGGGGGAGAGTGAGGGAGAGAAAGAGAAAAAGCAAAAAAGAGAGAGGTGACTAATCTCCCCATCTTTTCTCCCACCGGAAACAGCAAACGCTGAAATGAAATTGCTGAGGAGAAACTCTGAACTCATTATCAATTCCATGAAAGTTCTGCAGATGTGTGTAATTGATTTTAGACTGTGGGAATGTGGTGCTTACATCACGGATAGTGGGCTAGGGGCTTGTGTGTGTGAGAGAGAACTGTAGTTATGTAGAATATGAACAGTTAGCTCAGAAAAGAAAGAAAAAATTAAAAAAAGACCGCCCACCACCTTGACTCCAGCCTTCAGTCTGTGAAGTGTGAAGAAGCCTATGCTGTCATGACTCCTATCCACCCCCTGCGCACTGTGTGTGTCTGTGTCTGTGTATGTGTGTGTGTCTCATGCCTGCTCACTGTGTGTGCATGTGTGTGTGTCTTTGTGTGTGTGTCATACCTCCTGTCCACCCCCTGCTTACTTGCGTGTGTGTGTGTGTGTGTGTGTGTGTGTGTGTGTCATACCTCCCATCCACCTCCCTGTTCCCTGCTCTCCTGGTTCGTATAATCATGCCCACACATGCAGCAACCGCACATATGGCTGACGGCAAGCCACTGCCACACACACAGCAGTGCACACACACACACACACACACACACACACACACACACACACACACACACACACACACACACACACACACACGCAGCACCCACACATATGGCTGATGGCAAGCCACTGCTACACACACAGCACTGCATACATACACACACACACACAGACACACACATACATATATACACACACACATGCAGCAACCGCACATATGGCTGACGGCAAGCCACTGCCACACACACAGCAGTGCACACACACACACACACACACACACACACACACACACACACACACACGCAGCACCCACACATATGGCTGATGTCAAGCCACTGCTACACACACAGCACTGCATACACACACACACACACACACACACACACGCAGCACCCACACATATGGCTGATGGCAAGCCACTGCTACACACACAGCACTGCATACACACACACACACACACACACACACACACGCAGCACCCACACATATGGCTGATGGCAAGCCACTGCTACACACACAGCACTGCATACATACACACACACACACACACAGACACACACATACATACATACATACACACATGTAGCACCTGCACATATGGCTGACGGCAAGCCACTGCCACACACACAGCAGTGCACACACACACACACACACACACACACACACACACACGCAGCACCCACACATATGGCTAATGGCAAGCCACTGCTACACACACAGCACTGCATACATACACACACACACACACACACACACACACACATACATACATACACACATGGAGCAACCGCACATATGGCTGACGGCAAGCCACTGCCACACACACAGCAGTGCACACACACACACACACACACACACACACACACACACACACGCAGCACCCACACATATGGCTGATGGCAAGCCACTGCTACACACACAGCACTGCATACACACACACACACACACACACACACACAGCACCCACACATATGGCTGATGGCAAGCCACTGCTACACACACAGCACTGCATACATACACACACACACACACACAGACACACACATACATACATACATACACACATGTAGCACCTGCACATATGGCTGACGGCAAGCCACTGCCACACACACAGCAGTGCACACACACACACACACACACACACACACACACACACACACACACGCAGCACCCACACATATGGCTGATGGCAAGCCACTGCTACACACACAGCACTGCATACATACACGCACACACACACACACACGCACACACAGACACACACATACATACATACATACACACATGTAGCACCTGCACATATGGCTGATGGCAAGCCACTGCTACACACACAGCAGTGCATACACACACACACACACACATATTGGTGATGATGAGCTACTGCTGTACACACATACTGTGTGTGTGATGACTCTGAGGCTATTATGCTCCCCTACCCACAGGTGGCTGTGTTAAATGACGTGGGGAAAGTTTTTGTTCTGAAGTTCTGAAAGTGCTGCTGCTGCTGCTAACACTAGAGGAAATGGCTTTGAGATGCTTGCAGTTTAAAGCTCTTTTTAAATCACATCCTACACAGCTAAAAGACAGCTTTAAGGCTGTTTGTGTGTGTGTGTTTGTGTGTGTGTGTGTGGGAATGTTTCCATTCCACTGCTTGTGCCCCTTGCTGGCTCCCAGACAGAGTAATAGTGACATGCCTCTCCATCCCAGATACATCAGAGCTGTCTGTACACTCACACACACACACACACACATACCAAAATACACACACACACACACACACACACGCCAGAAGCGCTTCCCTCTGCCCAGCCTTAAAATCAATATTTGAGTCCATGTTTGGCTCCTGACAAGGTCTGCATATCTCTGTGGAGCAGCAGTGCTGATGATGGCAGCCCCTCTTTCATTGACTGTCATACACACACACACACACACACACACACACACACACACACACACACACACACACACACACACACACACACACACACACACTTACACATCTCTGGGGACCTATGGTGGCGGCAAGTCTTTCATTGACTGTTGTACACTCACGCGCACACACACAGACACACGCACACACACACACACGCGCACACGTGAGATTATATTTGCTCTGAATTCTCAGATGCTTTGCCCTCTGTGCCTGTAAATACAGAGTTTCCTGGTGAACTTGTTCTCTCTCTCTCTGTCTTTGTCTGTCTCTCTCTGCCTTTTTTCTCTTTTTTTCCCCATACACACACAACTAGAGACATACGTGTACACTCACAAGAAATTTCTATCCTTTAAGTTCTGTTTGCTGTATCATAGAGAAACTACAAAACAGATGCCTCCTCTTATTCTGACTTACTAACTTTCATCTAGTCTGTAATGTTCACCAAAGAACACACAAACACACACACACACACACACAAATGCAATTTTCCCAGACTGTAATCCACAAAGCAATGTTATAACCTCTACAGGTCCTCTTATCTCCTCCTCCCACACACACACGCACACAACGCTGTGCTGGAGGCTCCTATTGGCCTGTGCGTATCATGGCATGGCTCCTTGGAGCTGTCCATATGGGACAGACAGAAAGTTATTGCACGGGCAGTGGACTAGTGTCGTCCAGTCGTTAATATCGATCCTCCTAATTGGCTGGTCCCCATCAGTCCAATGGAAGGACACAGTGCTGCCGTGTGGAGCTGTGCGCATTTGGACAAACTGCTACAGGGCAACCTGCCACCCTGTCTGAATATGTTTCCTCAACGTCTGCGCTCCTTAAAGAGACCGTACTGCTTTAGTAAAGCAATTTCTCTCTCTCTCTCCATCTCTCTGACCCCTGTCTCTCTCACCGTCTTTTTCCCTCGTTGTCTTTCCCTCTTTATCTCTCTCTTCCACTCTCTCTCTTTTCTTCCCTCTCTGTTTCCCCCTCTTCCTCTACCACTCTTACACACTCAATGCAAAAGATACTGTACCTTTAAACTATTTTTTTTCCACTCTGCCTCTTGTCTTTCTTGACCTCCTTTCTTTTTAACTATATCATTTTTTCTATTCTCTTTCTTTTTCTTCTTCCCCGTCTTCCTCTTTCAGACATTCCATGCAACAGCAAACCAACAAAGTCATCACAAGCACAAGTCAACTCATCAAACAGCTGTCCGATATCATCAGCACTTCCTCACGGGTAACGACACAACTGTCCTCTTCACCTTGCCCACCTGCCCACATCATTTTTACGATTACCATTACCAGCATTACTGCTGATATTTCAGCGTATATCACAGCTGTGTTTGTCCCCGCAGGGCCACCGTAAGCGCTTTATGTTCCCCTTTAATCTTCTGTATGGTGTAGTCAGAGATAGAATCTCTGAGGTTATGCTGGTGTTTATTGGTTTGCAGTGTGTGTGTGTGTGTGTGTGTGTGTGTGTGTGAATGCAGCAGGACTGACTGTGGCTGACCATCTCTGAGGTTATGCTTGTGTTTATTAGTCTGCAGTGAGTGTGTGTGTGTGCGTGTGCAGCAGGACTTACTGCGGCTGACCAGGCTGTGTGTGTGTGTGTGTGTGTGTGTGTGTGTGTGCGCGCGCAGCAGGACTGGCTGCGGCTGACCAGGCTGAAGAAAGAGCTTTCAGAGTCGGTCCAGCGCTATGGTGACCTGCAGAAGGTTCGACTGCATGACTCCTCGCTCATACACATATAAATGCACTCCCATTACCTTCTGTGCACATCACATGCTTGCTTTATGTACTATTGGAAAGAGCAGAAAGCACAAACGGTCAAACCTTCAGCTAAGGATTCTGTCATTTGGATTAGAGTTAGTTTATTGTTAGCTTATTAGCTTTTGTCATAGAGTTTGTTTGATGAAATAGGCCTTTTATATTCTCTGTTCAAGTCCTCAAGGCTTTCATACACAATTGCATCAGCACAATGTTGTTGACAAAGCAAGTATGACATGTTCTGTGCCTAATGTCTTTAGTGATTTAGACAAATGAGATGTAGTAACAAAATGTTTACCCTTGTCATAAAAATAAAGTTATGGTGCATCAAAATATTGCAGGTTTATATTGTGTTATCAGAACATTACAGGGTAACACTTTATTTGAAGGTGTCTACATAATGGTGACATAAGTCCTTTAGAAACATGACATGACACATATTATGAATACTAACGATACTTCATTCATGTTTATGACTGTTGTCATTAAGCGTCATTCAGTTTTTGCAATGTCTGCATCCAAAAAAAGATCAACTTAACCTTACAAAACCTAATGACGCTTAATGGCAACAGTCAGAAACATGAATGAAGTGTTGCTAATGTTCATGATATGTGTCATGTCATGTTTATAAAGGGTTCATGTCACTCTTATGTAGACACCTTCAAATAAAGTGTAACCCATTAGGGTACATATGCCCTCAGAATATTACAGTATATATTATGTTCTCAGCTATCTACCTGTGTCTGTATGGGCTCAAGTTTTGTTTGCATCTCCATTAGCATGCTAATAGGTATTCTCTCTATGCCATCAGAAAATTGCCGACCGCTCGAGGGCCCTCCTTCCCCCCACACAGACAAACAGGAAGTCGGTGAGTGTGTTTGCAATCCCTCTCCAACAACAGGCGTAGGGCCAGCAAATGTTTTTTGTCCTTTTGTGGAGCTTGTGGGACTCACAAAGACATTTGATAGACATGATTATATGTGTACAAAAGAAAAGAAATTGCATTCAGCATCGGTCCAGGCAGAGTTTACTTGCATGCAGAGTGGGGATGCTTCTTGCTCTAAATGGACTATCCGAGCAAAACAGTGGGTTTTTCCAAGGGTGTGTGTGTGTGTGCATATGTGTGTCTGTCTGTGTGTGTGTGTGTGTGCGTGTGTGTGTATGTGTGTGAGTGTGTGGTGGGAGAGGGTGCTGTTTTGAAACACTAATAACTACCATCCATCAATTACTTGCCATAGGACAGTATGCCATTAGATTGGGCAAAATATCAACAGATTAGTTACTCCTGTAATTCACATGGGCTCTTTCCTGAACAGACTAAATGGAATATGTATGGCATAACAGTGCTCCTGTGTTGACACGGCATGCTGTAAAAATTGGTAATGTTATGTCTGATGTGCCATATTAACTTTGTGCAATCATGTGATTACACGCCGGTGGAACGTCCTGTCCGCCTCTAAATCCCCATAACCCCCTGCCCCCAACCAACTATAGCCAAAGTGGAGTCATTTCCTGAGCACAGAGCTGCGCTGTCGGACACCTGCTCTCCCGGCCTGTGCAGTAAGCCCCATTAGTTCCTCTTTCTCACCATGTCGCCTCATGTGTCTCTGCTGGAATGAGGCATTATGTACACACAGACACACACACTCACACACACTGACAGGCCCATTCAGCGCCATCTAGGGTTGCCACCTATGTCTGACAAAAAAACAGGACATTTCGGAAACCCAGTCAACCTTTTTGCTTATACGTGGCAGGTGAAGCCGGTACAGGTGGCAACACTTGCGCCATCACCAGGGATCACAGGGCTACACACACACTGGGCACCTGTGTGACAATCAGAGCCAATGAACTCTGTGTCTGTGGCTAGTATTGATGTTATTATAATACAGTTAGACAGTAATAATTAGAGCCAAATATGTTTGTGTCTCTGGCTAGACACAGTTAGACATTAATAATCAAGAGCTAACTATTTTTATGTTTGTGGCTAGTCTTGAGATGTCATGGTAATGCAGTTAGTAACCATCAGAGTCAACTATGTTATGTCTGTGGCTAGTCTTGAGATGTCATTGTAATACAGTTAGATTGCCTTTTACATGAAAAGTGCTACAGCAGTCTTCTTGAAGATTGCCTCACTCTAGGGCTGTGGGGTAGAATGGTGACCATGACATTAAGATAACTATGCTGTAATGGGAGGTTTTGGCTAGTAATATGATGCTAATGTTTACAATTAAACAAGCCCCATTGCCCCCTGCTATCAGCTAAATATCTCCCTTTCATGCAAAAATAATATGACCACACGAAAGCTGAATTAGTACCAAAGATCTTAGATTCTACTAAGATAAATATAATTCTGTGTAGTGTATTATCGTCTAGAAGTATGATACCAACAAATTTCTAGTGTGTCTGTAAAGTGAGCTAGCAAGCTAACGAACTAGTGAATTGTAGTAACTGACAGCAACACCAATGTGCTAAACGCTAACAGTGATTCACTGACCTTGGGCCCTGTCATACCGTGGTGCATTGTGCATTTGCAACAGGCGCATGGTATCATTACTATTGTGTGCCAGCGCATCGTTCATTTTCTCAGGCAAAAAAACACGTTGTCTAGATAGCAGATGACACTGCGCCGTCACGGGTGTGTCAGCAAAAAGAAGAGGTGTGGTCTGGTGCAAAGCGTGCCAGATGCTATTATAAAGATGCAAAATTTGAATTCGCCAGTGACCAACAAAACCCTGGTCTGTCGTCAGTTGCAGAAATTGCTGAAATTGCTGAAAAGCTATTTTAGGGGCACACAGCGCTTTGGGATATAATGAGAGGGATCCCCCTCTTGATGAGTCGCTGTTGTGGGAGGATGGCTATCCACTAAAGTTATGGTTATTAACACATACATCATGCCAACAACAGTGCTTAAAACGTCTTCAAGCTCCAAAAAGATGTCCAATTGTATACGTCTACAAATCTGATTATTTACTAAGTTCAAAGACATAACCACTGATACATATTTTGCAATAATGCACATTTATTGAGCAATCAGTTTTTTTAATAAACATATACACATTGTTCAAAACCAAAGGGAAATTATGTGTTTCACACAAGTAAGTGAAAAAAACAGACCTAAATATCCATCCCTGAAGATTAACTGCTCATGCACGAGCAGATCGGTCTTCAAAGAAAAACGCTCCTGATGGGAAACACGCCAGGCCATGGACAAAGCGCGGCTGGCTTTTACGCTACGTTTCCACAGGGCGAAATGGCAAGCGAATTTCGCCTGGCAAAATTTCGCCTGGGGGCGTGGTCGTCAATATTTCAAGCAGGTTATCTAGCGGGACAGCTATAGATCTTATCCGATGTCAGTGATCACGTCGTCGGACAGTCTACCATGGCAGCCTGGCTGGCCAACAGAAGCTGTCCAGCAAGATAGCCTACATATAACGGCAGTCTTGCACAGAACTGTTGCAGAATTGCGAACTGCGTGGTCTACATGGACTTATTACTATTGGTGGTTTGCCTAGATAATATTTAAGTGTTGTAATATCGTTCTACAAATGCAAGACATGTACTAGTACAAGCTTGTGACCGTATATGTTAGCCAGCTTGCTAGTAGTTAGGTAGTCGTAAGCTAACTCTGTTAACTTAAAACGTCGAGTGATTAAATGGCAATCTAGAGCAGCCGGGTTGTCTTAAATCAGTTCGTGTTACATTTAAACAACAATCCGTGATGGCACCATCACTTTTGGTCACCCAGAGAGTTTAAATCATATAAACACTTTCACGTATCACTTCCACGAGCGTCTGCCATGTTGGTCTGAGTTTTTTTGTAACTCCCGCCTCTTCAGCCAGCGTCATGCACTAAACACATCACACGCCGATATAATTGGTTATCACATCATTCTCATTTAAATAAAGTTCAGGTTTCGCCAACTGTGTTTCGCCTCCCTCGGCGAATTCGCCCTGCTTTTGCCTCCATGCAAAGTCAATGAGAGCGAGGCGAAATTCGCTGTAATGGAAACGCACCGTTAAAGGAAATGAGTGTATAAACTCTGATTGGTTTATTGCATGTTATGCCCCGAACACACCTATGATTAATTGGGAATGGACATATGACGTCACATGACTTCGCGCAGGAGAAGGAACCGCCCACCTAGTGGCCAAGTTTTCCCTTGTTCAGTGTTAACCTGTTAACTGGTTCAGTGAAAGAACTGTTTTTACGGTGCTAAATTATTTTTATCTACGGTCTGGACTCAGACTACACACTGACAGCTGTCAAAAGTCAGCCTATGGGAGATGTCAACATTAAGCTGAAGCAACTTGTGCAACAGACTGTAGACAATGCGCATGTGATCGTGAAAATAGAGCCCCTTGAATTTAACACATTGCTGTAACCTTAGAACTTTATATTACTTTGTCCACTTAAGCTAATGTCAGTAATAGTATCTAGGTCAGTGTTAGTGAGTAAAGTGACAGCTTTAAACTTAAACTATTAGGCTTGAAATAATCACGTGTTTTGTGGATTAGTTACGGATTGTGACACATGGTTCCAAAAAACCATCAACAACTCCAGAAAGACATAACGACTGATTTATTAGTTAAACTCACGCAATCCATTCATTTCAATGAAACAAGTCTTTGCTCTGCTTAAAGGGGGATTTGCCCCCCTCTCCTCCCTTAACACTCTCTGTCTAGCCCCTTTCACACTGCACGACACGGGGTGGCGACACATTACGACACGCTAATTTAACCCGGGACTGCAGTGTGAAAGCACGGCGTATTTTTGACCCCTCTTCTGAAAAGGTGGGTTGAGGAGGCGTAGCCCAGTGGCACTGTAACATTACGCCACGCATATTGCTGGGCGTGTACAATGAATGACGTGCATCGGTGGTAAATACACCCGTCTGCAAAGTTTTCATTCGGTTTTTCAAAACAACCATGGGGGGACACAGAGTTCTTGCTGGCTCTTTGTACAACCATTCAAGGGCAAATGACATGCTACTGTACTGCACATGGATGCTTACATGGGATTGCAAATATATGCAGAGGATACATTTGATGCCAAATTACCGTAGCTATTTGTACAAGGTACCATCAACGTATGGTAAACTATAGCGCTATCATCAAATAATTTACTCTATCCACTCATTTTCACATTTTTGCCCACGGTGAAAAAGCCAACGCTTAAGATGAAGATGCACTGGGCAAAAGGGGTCTTAGCGCTATCATCAAATAATTTACTCTATCCACTCATTTTCACATTTTTGCCCACGGTGAAAAAGCCAACGCTTAAGATGAAGATGCACTGGGCAAAAGGGGTCTTAGCGCTATCATCAAATAATTTACTCTATCCACTCATTTTCACATTTTTGCCCACGGTGAAAAAGCCAACGCTTAAGATGAAGATGCACTGGGCAAAAGGGGTCTTTGCGGGGATATTTGCAGTCACATATTTCGGGATATTTACAATATATGGTGATATATTTTTGGATGCGCTCTGGACATGTTTTCCAACACTAGTAAACAGTAGCTTTATCATCAAACATTCTACTCTCACGGTTAAAAAGCACACAACACAATGCTTTGTCTCTCAAAATGTGCTGTTTATTTAACATGAAATGTCGTATAAATCCGCATAGCATTTGTCTTACCGTATCTATATGTCATTGTTTTGTGTTTCTAAAAAAGGTTTCCCGAGATCTTGGGGTTTAAAATGACGCTACGACTACCGGGGTAACAGGAAGTGAACTCACAATTTGTTTTTAATTTAAAATTATGCATTTGGACTTTGGCTCAGCTTTTACCATCAAAACACATTCCAAACAACACCAACATGTGGGATATTATTCCTTGCACATTCACATGATGAAGCCAACAGTCATGTACAGCATTTAAATAATAAAAAAAAAAATCGGAGCTGACCTTGGGTGAGTTATAGGCCTACATGATTTATGCGAAATAAACAGCATATTTCGAGAAAGAGTTTGCCGTTTGCCTCTGAACTTCTTGTTGGTGTTTTTGTAGTTCTGGGGTGCGTTTCCCAAACAACGACGGAGGTTAGCATTAAACCACAAACATTAAACCAAAAACGTTGTACAACGTAGGTTCAAAGTACTCAGCACCCCACAACCGACTGTTTCCCGAAAATCTCCAACCACCAAAGTACGATGGAAGTCTGAACTGTTGTTAGTTTGGACTTAGGTGGTTCAAACTGCAAAGTACCCAGATGTTTCGGAAGTGCTCCGAGAGTATTCGGATGCATTCATTGCAGATAACGACAGAAACGATTGATCTACATAAGGACATAAACGTAGTTTCATTTCATTTAAGACGGTATGACAGCTGTAGAAACTCTGGGATATCTCCGTCAACACAATTATGTGCCCTACTCATTAAAAACAACGACTGAATGCCAGTTTGTATCATATGTCTGTGTATTTAATTTATACTGCATGCAACAGCTATAAATATATCCACTCCCTCCATGTAGGGAAGTGGTGAGGTGGATGAGTGGTTAACTCGTCAGTCTGTCAAATGAAGTGTTGCCTTTTTCGGTGAGATATGGGTTTGAATCCTGCCGATGAGTAATCAATTTGTAACAGGTGCAAATGATCTTCTAAAGGGACAATGGAATAACCGTGCTTGTGGGTCAGTAATAAGTGCTCATACTGTACATCACAGTATTACAAAAGCGCTGATTAACATCACTGACGCACATTAACTTTGATCCAACCACATTTTGCAACAGCCTTTTCTGTGTTATTGGGTGTGTTTTCTGCCTTCTTTTTACACGATCTGGCAATGCCAGACCAAAAACTAAGTGAATTGGGAGTAACATCATTTATGCAGATGGTGGCAGTAACGCACAGACAGCCGCCTAATCCGCCCCAAAAAGGCTAAAGGTGACGAGCAAGACGTCACGTGAACAAACACAATGGTCTAACGACAGGTCCATGCTAATCGTTCCAACTGCACAACTTTACGAGGCAACTTCCGATGGGTCGTCCAGACTTTGTTGTTGGGAAACACTTGCGTTGTTGAACGATCCATCGGACTACTGTAGTTGTAAACATCGTTAGTTGCTAAGTCTGGACGATGGTGTTGGGAAACACCAGTGTAGTAAGACCATCGTTCAAACACACGAAGTTGCTAAGGAAGTTGGCAATGACGCTTTTGGGAATTGCACCCCTGCTCAGCTGTTTCCCCTGCTTTAAAAGTCCTGACTGTGAGTGGTGGCAGTTGTGAAACGTCACCATACCACACCCCGCGCCCCATCTAGCCTCGGCTCGTGTTCACGTACGCCACGGGTTGCAAAAAAGGGTAGGGTGCGAGGTGGGTCGAATTGGCGTGTCGTTTGGACACGCCACCCCGTGTCGGCAGTGTGAACGCAACAGACGACCCACTAATTTCGGCTGAAATTACAGGTAATTTTGGCAGTGTGAAAGGGCCTTCTGTTAGTACTTTAAAATGCCCCACCAATTCTGCACACTCTGGAGAAAGTTTCTGGCTACATGAACATCCCAAAGAGAGAGTTCTCCTTCCTTCTTATGTAGCATTTACAGTCAAAGGTACGCAGCTTAAGTAGCCAAGAGGTTTACTTCTAACATACAGCTGATTGTTGGAAAAACAAACAAAAGAGTCCTGTAATTGTCACGTGAATGGACAGCATCGCCAGTATGGTAATCATGGTAAATTACACACGCCCCACGGAAGACCAGATTCTATCCTAAAAACTAGCCAATTTCAAAGATGAAATGTATACTTCTAAAGCAACCAATGTTATTACCTGAAACATGGAGTGGTTTCTCAACTCCCACAAAAAATGAAAATCACAAATTTTGAAAAAAAAAAAAAAAAACTTCTACCGCGATCATGCGGTACCCGCGATACTCGACTTGAGACACTGGAATTCGAATTCAGTCACATATATCTGCAAACAGATTACATGGAAATGAGCGTAACCACCAACACTATTTAAAATAATGGAGCTGCACAAATGCTCTCTTGGATGCAAAGTCTTTTTTTTTTTTTTTTTTTTAAATATTTTTCCCAAATATAATAACTATGTAAACTAAGACATGGAGATTGCCCACTTTAACTCTCTCAGCTGTGGATGTTATCTTTCAGTACCACTAATTTCAGTACTTCTTATTCCTTTTGTAAGTTGCTTCAGATAAAAGCGTAATAATGTAATGTAAAAAGAATCTTTATGATAGAATGACAAAACAAGGTCAAGCAGCAAGTAAATGTGCTAGCCTTTCACACCCATAGACTGACCAGTCTATAGATGTATAGCTAAGAAAAAGATGAGAGATGAATATATATCATATCCACTCCTTTCATGCCAAAAATACATCTATAATATGGGTAATATAATAATCATTGTATGATTACACACTGTCATAAAATATGAATACATCCCACCTGGTGCCTTAGGCCCTATGTCTGGTTTGCAGTTCATATCATAAGACTAAGACTGGAATAGGAGCCATTATTGTCACAGCCATTTTGGTCGCACTTAACTTCAGGCATCTGTCATTTGATAGACATGGTCCTGTCTTTAGACCCTGGTCATGACAGAGTCTGTAATGAATGATATCATATTCTCTCATTCCTCATTGTGACAGGTCATCTCCAGTCCTGTGACAGTGTCATGTTATCATTACCACTAAATGTCACTCTAATTGTTAAGAGTTATAACTGCCAAAGTCACACGCCAATGAGTTATCACAATGTTAAACTTTAGATGTGGCAGCTATCATTATATCACTTTCTTATGTCTCGTCCATGTGTTGCTCATATTTAATTTGGATTGACAGGTACAGTAAGTTGGTAGGTTTGTCACTCACACAATTGGCCAAACTCCTCTGCAGGGAAGAGGCAGTGACACTATAGTGGACCAAGTTTGATCCTTTTTACATTGGCAGACTCTGTAAAAAGCTAATCATTTTGTAAAGAGGAAGCTAATGCTAAATGCAAATAAGCTGCAGTAAAACATTCAGTTCAGAGACTCCTATCTCAACTTCAGTACATCCTTGTCTGCTTGTAGCTTTGGCAGACTACAGGGAGAAATTTTGCACTTTACAGAAGGTTGTCTTATCACAACAGAGTTTCTCGACTCAGCCCAACACATCAAGCATCCCTCCTGACACACACTTGACAGCGCTCCAGAATACTGCAGCAGGTGCAGCACACATTAACTGGTGGCTACAAATGCAGAACAGGTTTCCCCCTACTTCCCAACGACAACTCAAATAACAGAATAATAATAAACCTAAAATGCTAAGTGTTCTCCAAAACCATAGTATGTTAGAATAAGATCTGTAGTCAGGAAGGCTTACATCTCTTCTCTCAAAGGTACTCTTCCTAGGTGCACAAGTCTTGTGTTCTCTCAAAAGACACTGTTACTGCCATCCCCATCTCTAAAGATGATAGCATTAGACCCAAGAGATAAAAGGGTAGATACAACTTTACTAATCTAACTTTTAAAATGTGTTATTTCTTTCCCTATTGTTGTTGTTATATTTTATTTATGTCATATTCTTTTTAAACATGTGCAAAACGGTTATCAGTCCTTACTTAGCATCGGAAAGTGTGGTGCAAAACTACATCTGTACATCAAAGCTATGTAAATGAAATGAATCAAATCAGCTGGTACAAATAAGAGCACTTATGCATTGGAGGAGGCTGCTGCTACAGCCTATAAAGTAGAAACAGACACTCTTGTTGTTAAGAGGTCAGCATCGCCCCAGCTGCACTGTGCAACACTGTCAAATAAACATTTATGCCGTCTGTGGAGAATTGCTTACTAAGCGCTTGTCAAAAGTACAACAGGGCCTTCTGGACAGTTTGTATTCATCATTCATTGTATCATCTCATCTGTGCTCAGAAGATTTACATTAATGACCATGACCTCTGCATTTATGATATAATCTAGCTCTGTATCAGTAGTGAAAAGAGATAGGCAAACTATAACAGCGATTTGCAAAACGCTGAATAAACTGCATATCCTTAGCATTAGCATAACAAAAAGGCAAGTAAATGCTGTTTTGTAGTTTTAAAAGATGTGTAAATGCCATTTATTTGCATTTACTCTAAAGTAGACCAGTGTGCTGTACGTAAACGTAGAGATAATGCGCAGGACATGTATGCTGACAGGCTAGACAGAGACACTGCTTCCTGGCACAGGATTACGCCACCCAAGGCTTGACGTGCCAATAACCGAGGTCATGGTCATGAAGACATAGTCAGGATCTTTCATGAATCTCAGAGGGGTTAAATACACAGACCAACTGATTAACAGTTTAAATTTCCAGTTAATGTCGGACTAAGTCATCACAGATCCATAACCTGCCCTAATGACCCATTAGGAAAATCCATAGGTAGTTATGAGCACAAAGGCATAAACACAAGGGGTGCACACCTATGCACGTGCGCACGCACACTAGGGGTGGCACGGTCCTGGGAAAAAAAACGAACCGAACAATACGCCTGTTGCGGTGCAATACGCGTGTAGACTGCGGTTCGCCAAAAAAAACAAAAAAAAAGCTGAATGCACATATGAAACCACGTGGTTCTCTTTCGCGCGAAAGAATTGAAGTGACAGCGGAGTGTGGATGACAAGTGCAAATATGGCAAGTGACAGTGGAGAAGGCATGTCGTACATTGAGGATGCCCCCGCATCATTCAAATCAGGTGTGTGGGAACATTTTGGTTTCCCCACATACATACAATGACGCCGGCAAAAAAATGATTTAGAACTCATGTAGGCTGATAATTGTCAAAGCCTTTATTCACTCCCGGTACAAGAAAAGCGAACGCGTTTTAACCCCTTCCATAAAGTTATGATAAACTCTACCTCTTTGCCAACAGTCACTTTGCCTACATCGGGTAAATAAATTATTAAATGTAGTGACTTATGGACCTCAGTTTTGCCTAGTGCCTTATTGACTAGATTTATCAAACCAAGTAGGAAACACTGAATGACAAGAACGAGGTGGCTGTTTTTTTATAGCTCGAGTGGCCGACAACAGACTAGCGATTGATGCTTTTCTTGTATTGAGAATACACCGAAGAAGAAATCTTCAGCAAAATCTTGCTTCTTCCTATTAAGAACATAAAAGCTAAACAATTATACCTACAACATGTTTGACTGGACAGCGTGACAACTTCACAGGTATTTCAGTTTCTGTGTTTATGTAGGCTAGTCAATGCCCTGGTAGTGCAGATCTGATATGATGCCAATATTGGTAGCTTTCCAGCGTTTGTTTCATGCAGTTGTAAGCGAATGGTAATATTTTGAAGACAGTCGCGAGGTTTTTGAGGTATTCCCTGTGTCAATACATGCATTGATAGCACAGTTGACATGAATTGTATAGCTATTGTAAGTAATTGTAAGCCTATAGCTTTCAATGGGATAGCAGATGACACTGCGCCATCACGGGTGTGTCAGCGAAAAGAAGAGGTGTGGTCTGGCGCAAAGCCTGCCAGATGCTATTATAAGGACGCAAAAATTAAATCCGCCAGTGACCAACAAAACCCTGGTCTGTCGTCAGTTGCGCATTGCTGAAAAGCTATTTTATGGGTGCACAACGCTTTGGGAGATCGACAGGGATCCCCCTCTTGATGAGTCGCTGTTAGGGGACGCTAGCTATCCACTAAAGTCATGGTTATTAACACATAGGCCTACATGCCAACAACAGGGCTTAAAACATCTTCAAGCTCCAAAAAGATGTCCAATTGCATAAGACTACGAATCTGATTATTTACTAAGTGCAACGACATAAACACTGATACATATTTTGCAATAATGCACATTCATTGAGCAATCAGTTTTTAACAAACATACACACATTGTTCATAACCAAAGGAAACACACATTGTTCATAACCAAAGGGAAACAGTAAGTAAAAAAAACGGACTTAAATATCCATCCCGGAAGATTAACTGCTCATGCACGAGCAGATCGGTCTTCAAAGTAAAACGCTCCTGATGGGAAACACGCCATCGTAATAGCAACAAGCCATGGACAAAGCGCGGCTGCCTTTTAAAGGGAATGAGAGTATAAACTCTGATTGGTTTATTGCATGTTACGCCCCGAACACACCTATGATTAATTAGGTAACTTAGGACCAACCCTTTTGAACCATGCGCCAGGCGCAATGTTCACTTTTCCCGTCGTCAAAATAGCATATTGTCTCGGCAACGCCCCCAAAGCAACTTGCGCGACAGACTTTAGACAATGCGCATATGATCGTGAAAATAGAGCCCTGTGTGTGACAACAGACACCTGGTTCCTCTAGATGCCACAAGATGGCAGCAACCGCTCCTGACACTTTGTATAAATACTGTAGTAAATAAAAAAGCTGTTGAAATCATCCATGTCTTCCCTCTTGCTGTTTCAAAATACTACCTGGCTTTTTATCAGAGATTGCTCATAAAATACGCTTACAGTATGTCAACTCAAACTCAGTTTGTGCATGATTATTTCATTCTAACTATAATTTTAACCTCTCTTAAATGCTTAAAAACTATGGTTATTTAAGGTAAATAGTATATGCCCAAATATAGAGTACTTAAGATTAAATAAAAAAGAAAAACCGCAATACGTACCGAACCGCAGACCTCAAACCGCAATACGTACCGAACCGCGACTTTTGTGAACCGTGCCACCCCTAACGCACACACGCACACACACACACACACACACACACACAGTGTTCTACAGCTCCACCTCCAGTGATCCACAGATATACCTCCTGGTTTCCCAACATCAGGCCAGAACTGTAGAAGCCTTTTGGATGAAAGGTGAAACGTCTTCAAGTTCCAACAAGTCCATTTGCTTACAACTTATCTCCTTTGACCTCTCTCTCTCTGTCTCCCTCTTTCCCCTTTCTCTCTCTTTCTTTCTTTCTTTCTTTCACACACACACACACACACACACACACACACACACACACACACACACACACACACACTTTTAATGGTTGCACCATTGTGATGTTGGTAAAAGGCGTAGCATGGGTAGTAGGAATTCACATACAATACTTACAGCTTTACATATACACATTTTTCATTATAACACACTGAGAAATCATTCTCCCAGTTGTATCTTTGTCTTGCTGGGATAATTTTGCTCTGGTAACTTTCTCCATCTTAATTAGTTCACATTGGAGGTGCACCAGGAGTTTGAACAGATTAATTCTGCAGGTTCACCACCCCCTTGTGCAAATGTGGTTTTGGAGATGCTTAAGACAAAAGGAGGTTTCCCCCCTCCTCCTCCTCCTCCCGCTGGTACTGTCATGAATGGATGGGTCGCTGGGATGGCTGGCACCAGTCCTTAAGCTGTAGCTCAACTTTACAGGCTGCGGTCAGCACCAGAAGAGCGTTCCTCTCGGCGAAGTAGCCGAGTTTATGAGCAGATAAACAAGGCCATTTGCAACGATTGGGCAGCCCTTCACAACACTGGCCTTTGCCACAACAGCCCTCACAGTCCTCAAAGACTCTTCACAGACAAAGAAAGAAAGAAAGTGAGAGAGAAGTGAAAAGGGAAAGAGAAGCAAGAATAGAAAAATGAAGAGGAGGAAACTATTGAAAGGGAGAAAGAGAGAGAGAGAGCGGTAAGATAGAAAGAAGTTGTCAATCTCTCTCTTTCTGTTTCTCTCTCTCTCAGTTTCTTTCTCTCTCTCCTTGTGCTTCTGTTCTGTGCTACTGTGAGTCATCCCGGAAGTGTTGCAACAGTAGGAACCTGTGAGGGTGGGTGAGGTTGGAGGCTGCCTGCTGCATACATATGCAATTGGAAAATTAGAAGATCAATACTCCGCTGTCATGCTGAACCTCTCCCACGTATCAGCACTGTGGCCGGACACGCACAGACAACACCAGCTCCGCGCCACATGAGGAGGAGGGAAGAGGTGCAGCATGGGGCTGGGGTGCTCACGACCAAACACAGATGAATGATAATGTGTGTGTGTGTGTGTGTCTGGTCTTCTGTTGAATATGCAAGCAGTGAGCAATATGCACTGAGATGATGACGATGATGTTGGCTGGTTGTGTTAACCTGAAGTGTGTGTGTGTGTGTGTGTGTGTGTGTGTGTGTGTGTGTGGTAGTGTGTGTGTGTGTGGTAGTGTTAGCCTGAGCGCTGTGACTCACAGGTTGGCTGTGGAGAGAAGATGCTGGGGAGTTTATTGCATACTGTACTTCTGATAGGTGCTCTGTCTATGCCTATTGTGTAACAGTGGCATAATAACACATAGAACAGATGCTGTGGAGTTTATTCCATACTGGACTTCTGATAGGTGCTCCGTCTATGCATGTTCTGTAACAGCAGCATAATAAGAGATAGAGTAGTTGCATAGGATTCCACTGTTGCTCTACTGTCTCCTGCATTTACTAGGAGATAATTCTGTTCTGTGCAGAGACAGTTTTCATGGCATACTGCTTGTATTGTAATGAAACAGATTTGAGTTAACTATTCATTGCTTTGTGTGTGTGTGTGTGTGTGTGTGTGTGTGTGTGTGTACCCTGTGTGTACTGTAGAGTCCACAGACACCGTTTGCGGAGCTGAGCGAGGAGGGGGCGTTGTTTGGCTCATCCGGTGATGTGGAGGGGGACGGGGGGGTGGGGTGCCAGGCCTTCCTGTCCGAGATCAGCGAAGAGGACGTCGAGGCCCTGCGGCAAAGAGAGGAGGCCCTGCTGCAAATAGAGGTGCGTAGAGAAGTCACACACACACACACACACACACAGTGTAGGCCCTGCGGCAGAGGAGGCCCTGCTGCAGACAGAGGTGCATAGAAGAGTCTCTCTCTCCCTCACACACACGCACACACACACACACACAGTGGAGTTCCCTATCCACCTATTCAACCACAGTTGCTAACAGTAGCTGAGCAGACCACTGCTTTACTGTGCTGTCGCTAATGCTAGCTGCCAGCTACTCCACTCTGTTTTTCTTAGTGCTAGCTGCCTGCTAATTCACTGTGTTGGTCCCTGATAGCAGTGCAGCCATCAGACAGTTCAAACTCTGGCCATCATGCTTACCAGGCAGGACCACGAGCCATCATGGCCACCAGGGCCATCTGGACACTTAATATGCCATTTGTCACCAGAGGAAAAGAGCAGGCCAGGGGAAATGACACAGATCCAAAGTCTTCTCTCTCCTCTCCTCTCCTCTCCTCTCCTCTCCTCTCCTCTCCCCTCCTCTCTTCTCCACTTCTCTCTCCTCTCATTTCCTCTCCTCTCCTCTCCTCTCCCTTCCTCCTCTCTCCTTTCCTCTCCTCTCATACCCCCTCTCCTCTCCTATTCCCTCCTATTCTCCCCTTCCCCTCACTGGAGCTCTCTTCTACTCTGACTCTAAACTGTTGTAGAGCTGAAGATCTTTGCCCGAGCCCAACGGGACCCGATTGGTTCGGGTTTAGTTTCTATCATTTCCCACAGGCTCGGGCCGGGTTCAGGCATGTGGGCCCAGTGCGCAGTAACTCAAAGGTCAGGTGATTAGTTTCGATGAGCTCGAGACAGATACGGAAATGGATGCTGCAAAGGTGAAAAGGAGGCTATGTCATTTATTTGTTCCAACTTACATGTTTGTCTCAACTTTTCACGTTTGTCATAATAAATGATGTTAAAATGTATAAATGTCTCCTTCTTGACGAAAGGCAAAAGATCTGTATGCATGCGTATATTTGAATATGTCGGGCTAGAAACAGGTTTGGGCTTCAGAAAAACTGTCAAGCTCTGGGTCAGGGTTGGGCTCGGGCTGAATTCTATCAGGCTCAGGCATTTTCGGGCTTAACTTTTAAGCCCGATTACAGCTCTACACTGTTGTAGTTCTCTTTTAGTCTAGTGTGGTTGACCCTCAACTTTATGCTACATTACCTTTCTGTACTCTAAACCACACCAATCTAATCTAATCACAACACCAATCAACTCACAGTCCTTTAGGCTACATTACAATTCTTTATGCTGCTTTATCCTTCTATACTCTAATATACACTAATTTAATCGACTCTATTACAATCCTTTTCGATCTGTTCTGCTCTTCTCCACTACTCATGTAAAAATCTACTCAACTCAATTCCACTAATCTGCAAATAAAAGTAATGCATTAATGTGCATTTGCATGCAAATGTTCAAATATGTGACACGGCATAGTGTAATCATATTCAATATATATATTGAAATATGATTTTTTATGACAGGTTGACATAGGTAATCAGGTGTTTGCAGGGATGTAGTGGAGGATAAACGCAAGTAAATTAAGTTTACCCACCTCTTAAATACCAATAAAAGAGTTTATCCACCTATTGATACAGTTTATTCACCCTATAGTAGAATTTATGTATCAAGCACAAAGTCATTCCAAAGTCATTTGGAATCAACATTCCAAAATCACACTATATCATCTATATGTGCACTAGAGACTGGGTCATTCCATGCCAAACCACAATTTTTTTTTCTGCCCCCCTCCAATTTTGATGAAATTTGGCATATGCATGGGTATCCTTGAGAAATGGCAACATACCAAATTTCAGATACCAACTTTTCACGAATCTAGAGAGTTTTGAAAATTTCAGTTTTTGCATCGATTAGTGACTATGAAACAAAATATTGGCTAAATTTTGCAAACCCATCACTCGATTTCCATAAATGTGGTATCATTAGAAAGCAGAGAAAATTCCCTTTCAAATGGTTTACAACATGATGACTTTTCAAGGTCATTGCATTTTCAAGGTCGTTTGATGTGACCATGACCTAATTTGTCAGACAATGAGTATCGATCGATTTTGACGAAATTTTATTATCTGTTAGGCAAAGAAGTATCAATTATGCCTGTATTAAGTTTAAGTTTGGAGAATCAAATGGTTTGGAAGATATTCAAGGAAGACTTTTTGATATACAGGGTGTTCCAAAAATAAATGCTGGCAAAAAGACAATGTCAGGTAGTAACATTTATATTTACATTTAGGTTACACCAATTTGCTGTAAACAGTGCTATGGTAGATATTCAAGGAAGTCTGTTTGATATACAGGGTGTTCCAGAAATAAATACAGGCAAAAATGCAATATCAAGTACCATTTTATACTCACATGTAGGCTACACAAAGTTATGGTAAACGGTGCCAAAATGATCTTAAATACCTTGAACCTGCAGCTAAATGGCAAGGTTACTTGATTAGAGATGCTCAAGCCATACTAGATTCTGCACCAAGTTATCTAGCAGCCAAGTACTATATGTAGAATACCACAGGTTGTAATCTCAGTTATAGTCACTTTCCCCAAACTGGTCAACATTGCCACAAATGGCTGGATGCAAAAAGATGTCTGAAAGGCTGTTTTATGGAAATGAATGAATCTTTCTTCATGGAATTTCACCAATAGAAATCCTGTCAGTACTTGGTTGTGCTGCTGGATCATGCTATCGATGAAAAAAAGACAAGTAAAATGTCATCATGATAAAACACCAAACATATGTTGACATCGAGTGATGGGTTTGCAAAATTTAGCCAATTTTCTGTTTCATAGTCACTAATCGATGCAAAAATGGTGAAATTTTCCATTTTTGGTATGTTGAAAAAATTGAGTGGTTTGGCTTGGAATGACCCGACTATTAAAATGCATAGGGACTGTTCAAAAAAGTTTTGCATGGTTTTTTTTACAAAACATCTTGTGTTGTGCATTCACCTCACCATGATCACCAGTTTATAGTTTACCCAGCTGTGATTTTACCACTACACCCCGGGTCACAGTAGTGTGCAACTTGTATATCTGCAGTGAAGTGCAGCAGATGTACTGGCCCAGTGAGGGAGTGAGTCAGAGTGGACATCTGGAAGCAGATGAGTGAGATAATTGCCAGTGTGACAGGCTGTGGTCAGTATGATAGCCTGTGGCTCACCAAGAGAGAAACAGCGCCCCCAACAGGGCAAGTTTGACACTGCTCTAAACAGCGGGTTTGGCAGTGACCTAAGCCCCAACGAAGGAGAGTGTGTCCACGTCATCAGTAGACCTTCACACACACACACACTGCACTGGGTGCTGTATTGCACTGGGGAGTGTGTTTCTCTCTACCCTGAAGCTTGAGACACTCTGAACACAATGATTTAGTTTAGTGCATTCAGTCTCTCAAGCAACCTACCAAAATGCTTTGTCTTCACAGACACCAGAATAAAAGAAACATATTAGTAACATAAAAACACACAAAAAACATATTTTGTCTCCACAAAAACACCGTTGTAGGTTTGTGAAAATGCAAACCTTCTAAGGTAAAGATTTTCAGAAACTCTGTTTTCAGGGTTGATGAGTAGACGGGATCACCTGAAGTTTTGATCCTGTAATATGAGGGTGTGTCATCACTCTTCTTTTTAAAGAGAAATATTCTTGGGGTTGTGATTGCTCTCCATGGTTTTGGAATACCGCCTGTTGTCAGACAGCCCTTCACAGCATGTTTTTGCATATTATGTAGACATATATCTTTCTCCTACTAAGATCGAGGCAGGGAATAACTCCATATAATACAATACCTGTGTGTATATGGACGTAGCCTAATAATGGAGACACAGGGTGGTCCCATTTGGCCAGAGGGAATGTAGGGTTATTAGGGGTTGTAGGTTTAGGGAAGGTTTCTTAGCTCCCCCACGTACGCACATACAATACACACACACACAAAATCCGTATTGCTCCTTTTTTCTCATGCAAGTCTTTCATCAGATATCTGTCTGTTTTGTAGCAGCTGCTAAAAGTACCACACCAGCAGACAGCAGACGGATGGGAGTTCTGACAGATGTGAGGCGTTTGCGATGAGGACACACACACACACACACACACACACACACACACACACACACACACACACACAAGGACACAGAGCCATCCCAAGCCATCCAGTTGGCCCCATCTTCTAAAACACACATCCTGTGAGATGATTTTTCTCTTCTCGCGATCAATAAAGCCACTGGATATTTTTTAATAGCATCTTAGTCCTTCTGTCTCTCTGGAAAAAGGTATGGGCTCCATGGCTGATGTATTTGCAGAGCGAAATGGATTCTTCGGCGTGCACCAATGATGTGACTCATTAATGGCATAATCCGCACATATGGAGATGGCTTACAGACGCAGGCTGTCCTTTTGCCGACAGCCCATTACAGCGCTGACGCCGGCAAACTAATTAAATTCAGCAGAAAAGAAAAGGCAAGAAAAAAATTATGTCTTGAAGTATGGTAATACATTTTTTTCTGTGAGACCTGTCCAAAGCCCAGCATAGACCCACATATGTGTGTGTGTGTGTGTGTGTGTGTGTATAAATGTCTGCATGTGTACATGTCTATGTATGTGTGTGTGCGTGTGTTTGTGTGTGTGTATACACTGTATAAATCTCTGTGTGTATGAATGTGTGTGTAAGCATGGAGCTATCTCAGCTCTCATCTCGCCACCTGACAGCATAACGGGCTGCTTTCCTCATAAGCCTGTCAGAGAGAAACTGCAATGATAGGGATCAGCTCCGCCTTATTATATTGAACACGAACCGTAATATGCACTCCGCCCTATCTGATATGCCATTAGAACCACCACTCATAGGCCCATTGATGCAGCACGGACACTTTTATGGTATTTGTGTGCGCTTCTATGGAGTGTGTTGTTATGGTGTAGTTGTGTTGTTATGTATGGCAGGTATTGTTATGATGTGGTTGTGTGTTGCTTGGTCTTTTTGCCATTGTCAGTCTCAATGTTGGCAAACATTGACAGCCACGTGACAATAACATTCATAACTCACAGGCAGCACACAGTTAGCTGGATCGCCTGTGTCATTTTGAAAAAAAAATGTGGCATGTAGTGATTGCCATTTGCAACAGTGGTAGTGGCACTGAGAGTCTGACTTTCAGGACAGGTGGTAGGGGGTGGTGTTGGGGGGAGGTGGTGTTGGGGGGGTTCTGAAGTATGTAGTGATGGGGACTGGCAGCAGTGGCGGTGGTGGAGGTACTGAGAGTCTGACTTACAGGTTTTGGCAGTCACAGGCATCAGCCTTAGCCAGCGATGGCCGGTGGGGTGGATAGGGGGATGGGGTTGGGCTGGGGGCTTTGAAGAATTGAGGTGGGGGTTTTTGGGGGAAGGTGGAGAAGGGTTTGGGCAGTCCTGAGGTAGGGGGGTGAAGGACTGGGGACAGAGTTAGGGTTGGGGGTGATGCAGGGGTGGGGCTATCAGCTAATGTGGCCCAGAAAGGCTGATCATATCTGCTATGCCTCCTCTCCCTCAGCCCCACACTCCAGCCAGCTCCACCATTCATCCAAATCCACCCTCTCTCTCTCTAGCTCTCTATCTGTCTGTCTCTCTCTGACTCCCTTTCTCTCTCTCTCTCTTTCTCTCTCTCTATCTATCTTTCTCTTTTCACTGTTTCTCTACCCTCCTTTCTCGCTCACATCTCCCTTTCTCTTTCTCTCTCTAGCGCTCTCTCTCTCTTTCTCTCTCTCTTTTTACTGTCTCTCTCCCCTCCTTCTGGCTTACATCCTTCTTTCTCTTTCTCTCTCTAGCGCTCTCTCTATTCACTGTCTCCCTCTCCCCCCGTCTGGCATGCATCCCCCTTTCTCTCTCTTCCTCTCTTTATCTCCCCACTCTTTTCCTGCCCCCCTGCCTCCACTCCTGCCCCCTGCCTCCACTCCTGCCCCCTGGGGAAGCTGCGGTGTCCGCTGGCCATGAAAAATGTTATCAGCTCCTCTTCTCTCTCTCTCTAACAGTGGAGAGAAAAGCTACAGTAGTCAGGCTGCTTTGCCTCAGCATGTCTGCACACCCCGTGAGCTCAGAGATGGACAGAGAGAGAGAGGGAGAGAGAGAGAGGGAAAGAGAGGAACAAAGAGAGAGAGGGAGAGAGAGAGAGAGAAAGAGAGGAACAAAGAGAGAGATGGAGAGAGAGAGAGAGAGAGAGAGGGAAAGAGAGGAACAAAGAGAGAGAGATTTGCCTCTTGTGTGTGAGTGTAAGGGGACAGCAGTAGTCTTCACAGAGGGCTAATGTGTGTGTGTGTGTGTGTGTGTGTGTGTGTGCGCGTGCGTGTCTGTTTGTGGCTGTCTGTTTATGTGCATTTGTGTGTGCGTGCGTGTGGGACGCTGTGTGATGGTAAGGGGACAGTAGTAGTGTTCAGGGAGGGTTAATATACTGTGTGTGCGTGCGTGTGCATGCGTGTGCGTGTGTGCGCGTGGTGGTAAGGGTTCAGCAGTAGTGTTCAGGACGAGGTGTGTTTGTGTGTGTGTGTGTGTGTGAAGGTAAGGGGACAGCAGTAGTGCTTAGAGAGGGCTAATTGACTTTAGATGTGTCTGTGGGTATGTCTGTCTGTTTATGTGTGGTGTGTGTATGTGTGTGTGTGTGTGTCTGTATGTGGCTGTCTGTTTATGCATGTTTGCATGTGTGTGTGTGGGATGCTCTGCGATGGTAAGGGGACAGCAGTAGTGTTCAGGGAGGGCTAAAATACTGTGTGTGTGTGTGTGTGTGTGTGTGTGTGTGTGTGTGTGTGTGTGTGTGTGTGTGTGTGTGAGAGTGAGTGAGTGGGAGGGCTGATGGACTTTAGATGTCCTCACCTCACTATGATCATCACTCACACACACCTGTGCAGTCACACATACACTGATGCATACACATTTGCACAGTCATACATACTCGCATAGACTCCCACATACGTACACACACACACACACATGCACGCAGACACACACACACACTCAATATCAGTATGAGAGAGTGCAAGCTTGTAGCAGTGTGAAGCCCCCCGGGTAGAGAGAGATTTAAAGATCAAACGGGTGGAAAGCTGAAGGCGCTATTAGACACAGCTATAATAGAGTCACCAGCAACTACACATGCAGCCGCTTAGCCAAGGCCATTATCTCCCAATCAAGTCAGAGCAAACACACACACACACACACACACACACACACACACACAGGGTGACACCCGTGGAACAACAGAGGACAGAGTGCAAGGGGAATTTAAATCAACACCTGGTCACACAAGGTCTCTCTCTCTCTCTCTCCCTCCCTCCCTCCCTCTCTTTCTCTTTCTCTCCCTCTGACAAACACACATACACACACACACACACACACACACACAAAGCGTATGTCCCAGCAAAAGACATCACCTTCTACAGCCAGACAACTTGCCCTTCACAGGTGTAAAGTAGTCCTGTGGGATTATCTAAACCATGCTGGTGACATCAGTATACTGAAGGTAGGGGACTGGAATTGTTCCTTTCCATGGTTCCTTTAATTTTTGAGTTTCTCCAGTTTTTAGAACATGCTAGAACACATCTGGGGTGTGTTGTATGCATCAGAGGTACCGATTTAAAACTGTCAAGCCTTACTGGTTACATGTTGTATGCTCTTGTAGTAAAACATCAGCAACACTGTTTGCCTCAAAGGTGTCAAGAGTAATCTGAAAGCAATATTTTCCCTCCAAAGCAGCATATGTAATCACTGGTTGGCCATACATAACATCTGCCCACACATCACTTCCGGATTGAAAAACTTTGCATGCTGTCCAATTGCTAATTAAGTTTTCTTGATTACTTACCAAAACAAAGACAAACACACATGCACGCACGCATGCGCGTGCACACACACACACACACACACACACACACACACACACACACACACAAACACATATCACAAAAATGTACAAACAACATGAGTGCTTAGTCGCTGAGTCACTGCAAGTTTAGCGTTCACATCAGAAACAATTGATTGACTAATGCACACTGTGTGTGTGTGTCTGTTTGTGTGCATGCTTGTGTGGGTGTATGTGTGTGCAGTATGTGTGTATGTACAGTCAGTAGTGCCCAAGAGTAAACAAACAAATGAAGTTATCAGCTGAGAAACACACTGTAAACAAGTTGAGAGAAGAAAGGCAGCTAATGATGTTTGAAGTGGAGTCTGTGTGTGTGTGTGAGTGCACGCGTGCATGTGCGTCTGTGTGTTTGTGTTTGTTAGGCATCTAATGATGTTTGATGTTGGTCTGTATTCCTCTGGGTTGTGGCACAGGTGTTTCAGGGAGATTTCCAGCCTTTTTTTCCTCAGGCACCTCTGTGTACCTTTGTATACCTTTGTGCACCTTTGTGTGTGTGTGTGTTTGTTTTTGACTTTGTTTGCTTGTTTGTGTTGTTTCATTCTGAGCTGATGTCATACTGACTATAGCACATAGTGTGTGTGTGTGTGTGTGTGTGTGTGTGTGTGTGTGTGTGTGTGTGTGTGTGTGTGTAAAGCAGTCCAGTGTGTGTGTAAGGCAGTCCAGAAGTAAATAAATCACTTTTGCACACACGGCGCTTGTGTGTGAAACATTTTACACAAACTAACAAAGACACTCTTAGAGTGTTGATACATTTAACATACAGTACACACACTGGCACACACGCACACACACACACACACACAGTCTTCACATGCAAAAGATTAGACAGACAGGCAGACAGACAAAACACTTATAGCGTTCCCACAAATGCAAACACACACCATGCTCACGCATGCTTCCATACAAACACACTCTGAGTAGTTCCATAGGACAACCACTCACATTCCTAGTTAGAGAGTCAATGTCACATACACACACACACACACACACATACACACATACACACACACACACACACACACACACACACACACACACACACACACACACATGTACTGTTTATGCACACTAGTGTTAAGCTCTTACAAGGGCAAACGTTTGATTTTATATTATAAACCATTTATTCAACAAGGACACAGAGGCGTCACAGGCTTAAGGCCTTAGCTGGCAGTTATGGGGAAAATGTCATCACTTTTGTATGCGAGTCTGTGTGTGTGTGTGCGTGTGCGCACACATGTGGGAGTGTATGTATGTGTGTTTATGCGTGCCTGTGTGTATTTGTCTGTGTACATGTCTTTGTCTAAATGTGTGTGCGTGTGTGCGTGTGCACACTAAGCATGCATGTAAATCTGCTTAGCAGTTTTTCTGCTGCGCCAGTGACACTCTGTCCTGCTGCCCTCTGCCTGTGGGACACAGACACGTGTGAGGAATCTCATATCACACACACACACACACACACACACACACACACACACACACACACACACACACACACACACACACACACACACACACACAAAACACATACATACACATACTTGTGAAAGACAGAGAGATGGAATAAGAGAACTGGAAAGGAAAAGTAAGGAAAAACGCACTGAATGACAAGAGGTGTGTGTGTGTGTGTGTGTGATTTTAAATTTCTATGCATGAAATTATAAACTAATGTGCCTTAGGATCTAAATGTTTCTAAATGTGAAAGAGCTCCATGTCCCCATGTCCAATATCCCCAAGAGGTCAACAACTGTCACTCTTAGGGTCAAAGGCCAAGGTTGCAAAAAAGATCCCACATGTTGGTCAATCTAATCATTAATTTCTAATTTCATGCATAGAAATATCGATGACCTCTAGCTGACCCCAGAGGTCAAACTGAGAATGCCTCCCCATCTTATGTCATCAGGAGCAAACCCTGCAAGTTTTATGCTTCTTTCATTTTGTGAAAATCAGAGCGTAACAGCCGTACTAAAGACAGGAGAGGACGAGTGTGTGTGTGTGTGTGTGTGTGTCTGTTCTCTAGAGCAGGATGAGACAGAAGAGGAAGAGTTACGCCACATTTCCACCATCTGCCTCAATTTACTTTCGATTTGTTTCACTTACACACTCATTTACATCTGCTCCTCTTTCTTTCTCCATTCCCTCTCTCCATCCATCTCTATTCTCTCTATATATAATGCCACTTCACACACACACACACACACACACACACAGACTGTCAGAGACAGACTGACAGACAGACCGACAGACAGACACTTGTCTAGCCCTCACAGCCACATTGATCTGGCCTCAAATGCACATGCATGTTTTTTATTATGTGCACTTCTGAACTGTATGTACTTAATTTAACCTGATGAAAAAGCTTGTGTGTGTGTGTGTGTGTGTGTGTGTGTGTGTGTGTGTGTGTGTGTGTGTGTGAGAGAGAGAGTGTGAGTGTGAGTGTAAGTGTATACATGTGTGTGCATGTGCGTGTGTGTTTGTTTAATGAGAACGCTGTTGTGGAACATGCTGAGACACTATGACTATCCCTCCCTCCAGAGCAGTGAAATGAGCTGTGCTACATCTGCTGCATTTTTAAATAAGGAGCACAGCTCCACCAATCAGATTTGTGTAGTGACTAAGGCTCCTCAAATCAGCTTTGGTCTTTAAGCATACACTGGTAGCATTGTCATCAGGCTGCTGATTTAGCCAAACACACAAAAAAAAAAAAAAAAAAAAAAAAAAAAAAAAAATATATATATATATATATATATATATATATATATATATATATATATATATATATATAATATTATTGATTAATTCATTAATTATTACTTGACTGCCCTTGTCGATCGATTAACGATTAATTGATAAGGTGCGATTTCTCCCTGAATTTCAGTGTTTCAATAGAGTCTATAAGAATATAAGCTAAACCTAGTTAAAATACTGAATTCAAGAAATGTTATATTCCTTAATGAAGGATGTATTGTAACATTAGGAACACAATGCAGACAAATGCATTTATGTTGCATAACAATATACATTCTTTATAGAAATTACGGCTACTTTAACATGAAACTAAATTGTGGACTGGCTCATTTGTTGCATTTGAAACATTTATTTATTAAAAAACATAAAAAGAAACCGAGGACATTCTAAATAGAGAGCTAAACAGATTATTACAGCTTCCTTCAGTTTCACATTGTGAATCGTGCACACCTAAGAAGTAGTCCCTACTTTCCGACAATATCACCTTCATGTATCAATGCGGCAAGTTCGTGGTGAACTATAAACAAACAGTAAAGATGTGACAGCTTTAGCAAATGACGAGTAGATGGAAGAACACAGAGTTGGAACGTTATACAGTATGCCTCTGAGATTGTTTTTAGTGTTGTCACACTGCATTTGGACTCTGTACGAATGTGATTTTGCTAAGCAAGGCTTAACAGAACTTTGGAATAGCTAGCTTGACTACCAAAGGCATGGACTAATGACTGGGTCATGGCCATAGGAATGGTGCATATCCTGTCAGTAATGCCCTCTGCTCTCCTATCATCACATGCTCGCCTTCCCAACAGTGCTGTGATTGTAGGTTGTTCTGATGCACTCGTTCCATGAAGCACAGCTGCATGCACGCTGTTGAGGTGATAACTCAGTGAAGTAGTTGAACTGTTGTATTTAAACATAGCACGACATTTGGCTTCTTTTCGTTCTGACCGCTTCATGTTTTTTGAGCTGGGTCTCTCGCATTAGCATTTCACGTTGTGCTCAGCGGCGCCCTCTATTAGCGATACCACTCGTGAAAAGGACAATTAACTGACAGTTAATTTAATTTATTCAACCAAATTCTTATCGACAATTATATATATATATATATAATATATATATATATATATATATATATATATATATATATATATATATATATATATATATATACAGACATACAGCTCCTGTTCTTCATCATCGGGCCAGAGCTGAAGAAGCCTTTTGGATGAAAGGTGAAAAGTCTAGCTGCTTACAACTTTCTACAACTTTCTAGCTGCTCCTTTGATTAGCATGACCTGGATGAATGATAACCTTCACAGAAACTGGCTATAACCTCTCTTTAAGTCACTCAGATGTTTCCCTAGTCTCCTGGAAGCCTTTTGATATGTGTCATATCATGTTCATAACATGCTCATGTTAGTCTTTTGCAGACACCTTCAAATAAAGTGTAACCGTGTTGACGTATTTCCCTTTCCACTTGGTATATTCGCTAACTGCTGATCCCATACGGGCGTCCAGTAGTTTTTACTGCTGTGTAATTACAGTGACGTGTGTGTGTGTGTGTGTGTACTTACAGTGACCTGTAGGCTGGACTCATGAGCTCAGCTCCGGACCGTGGCGCCTGGACCAGTGTAATGGTTCACTGATGCTCGGTGAGGCGGACTCCCACTGGGGCGCCACAGCCCGACTTATTCCCTCCGCTGGGCTGCCATTGTTCTGACTGAGGGCCGGTAATTTGAGGCGCGAGCAAGACTGACATTTCAATCTGCTGCAGTGTTCACCCCGACAGAGCTGCTCGCTCAGTCTAACTACTCATAGTAGGCGAGAGTGTGTGTATGTGTGTGTGTCTTGTATTTGAGTAAGTTTGTGTAGGTGAGTAAGGCTGTGTTGGTGAGTGAATGAGTGTGTGTGTGTGTGTGTGTGTGTGTATGTGAACTGGAAAAACTCATAAGAAATTGTTGGACTGCTTTTGGACTATTTAGTACATTTGATTCCTGATGATGTTGACTGGTAAGGTAGACTCAAAAGTACATAAAAAGTGTGTGAGAAGGTGATTATCCCCCCTTCTCAACGCTACGCTGGAGAACTCTCTTTTGAGTAGCGTTTGCTCATGGCAATGGCTCAGGCGCCATTGTTGCCTGCGAGAGTAGAGCTGCATCCGAATACCCTTACTAGCCACCTGCATAGGAGGCAAAAATGAGGAAGCCACGATCTAGAACGTCCGAATACCTTAGTAGGCTTTCAGTAGTAGGCGAAGCCGGGCCACAAGTACCCGGATGGCTTGCTATTTCCGGTAGTATTTTGCAGTGTGCAAACAAACTACACTACGCTATTCCAGAAATCACCAGGAGGTTGAAAACCGTAGAAGAAGAACTTTCCGCTCATTAAAAGTAACCAAGATGGCGGAGATACCGGTTGCTTGTCTGACAGTGTACAAATGTGCACTTCAGTAAATAAAAGCCATGTAAATAGTTGTTCACGTCACCAATGCACATAAACGTTGAGGTTATCTGATAAAATGCAGGTAACCATTTGCTACAAGCTGGCGTTAATGTAAACATCCGGATCAGAGGACAGGCAAGATGGCGGTGTCGTAGTACGTCCGAATTGTACCTTCTACTGGCTAGTTTGCTACATAGAAACTACTACTGTAACGGTTGAGTGGTAAGCACTGCATAGAACGCAGTGCCTACTAAGGTTTCGGACACAGGGTAGGAGAGCGAGAGAGAGAGAGAGAAACTTGCGACTTACACACACATGCACAAACTGCACCGGGGCTTTCTTGGACAATGGGATAAGTTGGGGTTTGTATCTGTATGTTTTTTTGAACGGTGGCAAAGCATTGGGAGTGGGGGACTGTTTTATTAACTGTGTAGGTGATTTTGGGGAAATATTTGGTGTTTGGCCAACGCCATTGACAACGCGCTTCAGCATTCTCCAGACAGTCACAAACACACTCATTACATACTTCTCCCTCCTGCCATAAACTGCATTTATACCAACCCGGACACATAGTGAGGTACCCACTACTGTGTATCACATTTACACCCTATTCCTCCGTTAAATCCCTGCCTATAGCAATGGGACATCTGAAGTGAGGCGTCGGAGCTTGCGTCGAGCAAAGAGGGCGTGCCAGATAAAGCCACGAGCTGCATTTTACTTGATGTAAACGTTTGCATCCGTTTGCAGTCTGATACTGAAAATGTTGCATTGTGGTTAGAAATTGTGTCCGACTTGCCTGAAATGTGTGAGGATGTCACAAAAATGCGCTCATGTCACATGACCCGAAAAGTCGCGGGAGCAAGACATTTACAGACAAATCTTACAGACTCTTGCAGTTGCTCCCACACAACTGCAAGCGGCTAGCTAACTCCTTCTTGGTGACGCTGCTTTGCCATGGTTGGTTAAAATTTCACCGACGTCTGTGCAGGTGCATTGTCCGGTGCTCCCCCACTCAACTTGTCATCTAAAGTGTACGTTATTTTACTCCAATTTAAAGACAAATCTCTTCTCTCTATTTTTACCTTGTTCTGGTGGTTTTGATGCGTTTATCTGACGCTGTCAAGCCCGGCGTTTTATTTATTTAATTATTACTCTCATTTCTATTTCATTGTCCGTGTTATATACCTACAGTACTTGTGGTCTTTGTTTTATGGTTTTGCTGTGTGTTCATGTTTTTGTTGTGGAGCACTTTGGGGCAACTCGTTTTGTTCCAGTGTTACTCTGAAAAATAAGAAAGACTCGACTTGAATTGAACTCTCAGTGCACCCCACTACAACCATAGACTGTAGAGGACTACAAACCCCGCCCTCCCTCTCCACACATGTGTGTCATCTGCTACTGAGATCGGGGAGGTGCAATTCTCGTTGACGTATGTAGACATCCGCAGACAGACGGGCTTGAATCTCAAATACAGCTACGGTGTTGAGGCTTGTGTTGTTACGATAAAATCACATGATTGATGGCAAATGAAGCTTCATTTTTGAACATACCACATGACTGCGTTGGAACCTGATTCAACTCTTCCAACCACCGCAGCGCTTTATGGGTTGTTGTAGCCTTGCAAAACTTTCTGGAACGTGTGACTACACTAAATTGAACAAGTGAAAGGGCAGTGGTGGCCTAGTGGTTAAGGTCTCCTCAGCTCTGTGACCGCAGAATTGCAAGTTCAGATCCCGGGTCGTCAGTAGAGCCACTTAGATACATCGAGCGTGGCATCATCCCAACGCGCTGCTCCCCGGGCACTGTTGTAACGGCTGTCCCATGCTCACGTGTGTGATGGGTTAAATGCAGAGGTGAAATTGGTAGTGTGTGTCGTGCTGTGTGATCTTTTCACTGTTAAACACGCAACATTTTTTCAGTAACGTCACAGAACAATGCGAATCCCGTATCATTCAACATAAATTAGTTAATGAAACTAATATCGAACAGCAACAGCCAGAAATATAATATTTTATGTAGCATTTATTTCTCTCTTTAGCACCCCTTGTGGAGGGACATTTTCCTCCGCAAATGTGCTCCGAGACACGTTTAGGCAGGTCTGCGAAAACGTAGTCAGAGGAACGTTTGTTCAATGAGACCAGGTTGGGATGGGAGACAAGGTTGCGCCAGAACGACGTGTCTAATAAGTCCCCTACTGTGTGACCCTTATCTGTAATGCATTTGCTAAAGTGACACAATGCGGAGTGAGGCCTATTTTAGGCATAATGAACTAAGACACAAAAAATTACACTTATTGTATCACCTTTAATTCAAGAAATGACACGCAGCAATGACAGCTTATTGACACTTCAATAAAGAACGCAAAACCACAGATTTCGCAGTTTTTTGGTCTCTCGCGGTTCGAGGCTTTGAGCCATGATTCAGTACAATAAGGAAATTGGTTTGGAGCTTTGTTTGGGGCTTTATTGCCCATTACTAGCTGCCTAGCTTCAAACACAAACACAAGTACACGACGCCATACTCACCGGTCTGCTGTAGCTCCACTGCCCTTCGCGGAAGCACGCCCACTGTGGGAGCAGTGGTTTTACACTTTGTCTCGGAGCTGTGGTAGCGGCCATTGTGCACGGTGGGGGGTAGCGTGTGTGATATTTTGTAATATAAGTGTTTATTTCATTTTGGTGGTGGTTGGATAATATTATGTTGGTGGTGGGTTATTATGATTATGTTGGAAATACTTTGTTTAAAGAGTTTACCTGTTTTTGTAAATGGTAGAGTCCAGTCTAAGGGAACGGTAGCCCTATAAAGGAGGCTCTCATTCTGCTTTCGGGGAGCGTGAGGGTAGGTGCTAAGTCTGCTGTGAGACTCTGTTGCTAATGCTCTGTCGCTATTGCTATCTGCTACTGCTATTGCTGCTGTTATTTGCTATTGCCAACCAGTGCTAGTAGCTTTTCTTTTTTGCTGGACATTTATCTATCTTGCCTGTTTACTTTCATGGTATTTGCAATCTTCAGCATTATTTTTGGAGCTAAATTGTTTTAATAAACACCAGCTTTTTTGGAACATCCCTTGGAACCCTCTACGGTCCAGTTTTGCCTCACCTATACCTGGGATGACTGCTCGCCCCCTTACAGTGTGTGTGTGTGTGTGTGTGTGTGTGTGTGTGTGTGTGTGTGTGTGTGTGTGTGTGTGTGTGTGTGTTTGAGTAAGTTTGTATATCAGCCCAATCAGGTGTAGAGCAGTGTTGTTTTGGAGAAGGGCTTTCCTTATAGAGAGTGTGTTCCTCTTCCTGTGGACAAGGGCTTCCCTGATGCTCTTCAAGAATAAGAGACGCAGAGTTTCAGAAAGAATAAGAATAGCACATAAAGTTTCAGAGAGGCAAAGCTCCAAACACTGAACTTCAAATGGCGAAAGCTTGCAAAATAAATCACCCTGTCACTAGCTCCATTCAGCCAGCCTTCTCTCTTCTCCTCACACACACACACACACACACACACACACAGCAGCTGCATTCCTCACCCGCCAGGCTTATTCTTCTCTTCCACACACACACACACACACACACACACACACACACAGTGTGATTTGTAGGGGGATGGGGGGGATTTCCCCCGTTCTGGTTTTCATAAATATTACAAGGACTACTCTCCCTTAACTCAACTGATTTTACTTAAAATCTACATCAATCTAAAAACAACGGCCCATCTACTGTAGTATCACAGTAAGTTATGCAATTAGGTTATTGTGCTGCGCTTCTATGCTTGATGTTTCTAAACGTCACCAAACACAATATTAAACATTGTAACATTTTCATGTGGGGACTTGGCTGAGCCAGAGCGGTAGACAAAACAGGTCTACCTGTTTGCATTGAGCACATGCGCTTTGCCAAAGAGAGGGTCGTGAGTGGCTTGCTTTCAGTGCAGACGGGTCAGTCAAGTGTTGACCCAGCTTGTTCTGATGTTAAAAGGCCTGACTAGTTTTCTTTGTTTGTTTTTTTGCCATATAGCATCACAATTCATATGGTCAAAATATTGTATTCATGGACTGCAGAAGCTAAAAGTAAAATGTTGCTGGAAAACAATAACCTAAGCATCCTGGTAGGTCTAGTTAGGCAAGTTAGAAATACTGTGTTCATTTCCATTAATAAAACAAAACATCCCCCTTTCTGTTTTTTTGACAAATTGCACCCTGCACACACACACACACACACAGGCACACACAGGCACACTCATATACACACACACCTTTCTTCACTGTCTTTCTCCCTCACTCTCTGTCTCACACACACATGCACAATGTGAACACTACCAGACACACATACACACACAAACACACACACACACACACACATCTAGGACCCCACTCAAGCCAGCCTGTCTCATGCAGAACAATGGGTTCAAACATGGACGCTGACATTTCTAGTCACTGTAGTTTGGGACTATGTCACAGTTGCTTAGGAAAGAGCCCAAAACATAAATCTCCTCCAAAACACCTGAATAAATAAAGAATTAAAATAATGTGGCGCAGTTGGTAGAGCACCCGTACCATGAACGGGCAAAGTGCCCATGGGGACCCAGGTTCGAGTCCGACCTGGGTCATTTCCCAACCCTACCCCATCTCTCTCTCCCACTCATTTCCTGTCCAATTCTTCACTATCCAATAAAGGCACAAAAAGCCCAAAAAATATGTTTAAAAAAAATTAAAATTAAAATAAATAACTGAGTGAATGACTTCAAAAAGTTGCAAGTGAGCGTGCATGACCTACCCTGCAGTGTGCCACTAATCACTCCAAAAATGTCAGTGACTCAGAGTGTGTCATTTGCAATGCACATTAACACTCTTCCTCTCTCCCACTCACACACACACACACATATTTGCTGCTTTTCCCTTTTGAGTGACTCTCTGTCTCTCTCTCTCCCTCCCTCCCTTTCTCTCTGTCCCTCTCTCCTTTGCTCTTTTGTTCACTCTCTTTCTCCTCATCTCTCTCTATCTCTGTCCCTCTTCCTCATTCTCTCTCCGTTTGTCCTTCCCTCTCTCTATACCTCTCTTTCTCTCTTTCTCATTCTTTCTCTGCCTCTGTCTCTCCCTCCCTCTATTCCTTCACTCTCTCTCTCTCTCGGTTTCTCCATATGTCATCCCCTCTCTTCTTCAGTCCTGCTCCTTCTTTAGGTGTATCTCATCCTCCTACTCCCATTTTCAGCCAAACACACACACACACCTCTGTCAGCCACCCTCTTTCTTATACGCACCAACCAGTTACATATTTGTGTGTGTGTATGTGTTTGTGTACCTCCGCCTCCTACTCTCAAGTTCAGCACCGTCATCAGCCACCCCCTTCCACATACACATGTACGTGTGTGTGTGTGTGTATGTGTGTGTGTGTGTGTGTGTGTGTGTGTGTGCTCCGCCCCCCTTACTCATACGCACAAACTAGGCACATCAGGGTTGCCATGGTGTTTATTTCACCTACACTAACTTCATGATGCATTTGTGTGTGTGTGTGTGTGTGTGTGTGTGTGTGTGTTTGTGCTTGTGTTGGTGTAGTTACCTTGGATGTTGTGAGGTGTCACTGTCATGAAGCTATATTCAGCAATGCAGTCGATGCCTTTTTTGATTTTCTTTTCTGTTTGTATGTGTGTGCAAGCATGGCCATCTCAGTATGTGTGTGCTTGCATTCGTGTGTATATGTGTGTGTGTGTGTGTGTGTTTGTGTTTGTGTATGAGTGTGCATGATGGGATTAACCCGCAAGCCCTCTGTTGGCATTTGAGAAGGGAAAGGGGTCTTTTCAAGGGCACAACATGCTGGTGTGTTTTGGTCAACACACACACACACACAAACACACACGCAGACGTGGCACGAGCCCTGGGTGGGCATGGTGCCAGTGCTGTGCTGCTGCGTGGTGCCAGGCGTGGGGGCGAGGAGGGGAGGAAGTCGGGCAGTGGGGGGTGGAGGTTAGGGTGGTGGGGGATGTGTTAGGGGGTGGGTGAGGAGGAGTGTGTGTGGGGATGTGGGGTTACTAGTGAGGCTCATGCAGTGAAATGTTCATTTTTTCACCCTGTGTATACTTTTTTAGGGGGAGGGGTTGGGGGTAGACGTGTAGGCCAGAGGGGGGTGTGTTTTGTAGGATGCTATCGTTGGGTAGGGTAGATTACACACACATACACACACACACACACACACACACACATACAGCTCCCCCCACCCCTGCACTTGTCTGTGTGGGTCTCACTCTCCTCCTCCCCTCCTGTCGAGTAGAGCTCCTGTCTCTCTCCGTACATACACACACATGCACACAAACATATGGGTTTTTTGTCCTTCCTCAGCTGGGTCTTTGGTCTTTGGTTAGTTTTAGTCCCTGCTCTGCACATTAGTCAGGTACAGTCCCCAAGCATGGAGACAAACATGGCTGCCCAGCAAATGGGATGAGGAGAGGACAGGAGGGGGGGGGGGGGGGGGAGAAGAGAAGAGAAGAGAAGAGAGATTTAAAACTGCTTTATTCAAACACCATCTACCAATCATACATCAATGGAACTACCATACAAACAGCAAGACCCATTTCCACCAACAAACCAACAGTGATGACCCCAAACCCAGTCCCACCCACCTTCTTATATTCTGAAAATCAGCTCACTGTCATCACCAACCTCAAACAGCAATCCCCTCACACCCCAAATACTTGCAAAAGTTGTAACATCAACCTTCAACCCTGATACGAGCCTTTACCATGCCCCTGAACCCCTCTAGAGGATCCACTGAGCCTGAGCCCAGCATTTTATTCTTGCGGGTCAGCCATATGGCCAACTTCGCTGTCCCCAGTAAAAAGTTTAAAAGACAGACCTCCTGCTTTGACTTTGCCTTGTACCTTGGGCCACTAATAAAATAAGAGTGCGAAAAAGTGTGCCCCAGCACCCCCACGCATACCCTGAACCATTCAAAAAGACCCTCCAACCTACTGGTTACACTACTTTGCAGTGTAAAAACAAATGGGTTACTGACTCCTCCTCCCCGCAAAAAGGACAGCCACTCCCCGTTGCTGGATTCAGGTGTGCCACATGTCTGTTTGTAGCTATAGCCCCGTGAACAAGCCTCCATTGTAAATCGGCCGTACGTTTCTCAATAGGAGGTTTATATAGGGACCTCCAACACCCTCTACAGATGGCTAGCTTTCCCGATGCTCATTTAATTCTCACAAGTCGAGATTCCTGCAGTCGCGAGAAGTGTTTACCACTGCCGCCGCTAGGGACAGCATAGGACCACAAAGGTTTACGCTGAAGTAAAGATCTCACTTCCGAGGTTGACCCACCCACAGCAAGACTTGCAGTATTTAGTTGACTGTAAAAGTGCTATTATCTCGTAATCCTCACGAGAACCTCACGAGATTCCTTCTGAGAACTGAGAATCGGGAAAGCTAACCATCTGTAGGTGAAAATTCTGGCCCAAACACTTCTGACCACCTCCATGCCCTGACCCGCCTCAGCACTTTCTGATGGCCCACTTTTACACACACAGGGTAGAAGTCCTTTTTACTGAGACCTGAGAAGTCCCGTCGCCCCAGTGTGTCCAAGGTCACAAAGCCCTCCCCACCTCCCTGTGGAGACTCCTCCAGAGTAGCAGACACCTCCACCCTGGGGAAAACGTAAGAGGTCTCCCATTCCTGGCCCGACCGACACATCTGGAGAGCTCCCCTCCAGGCCCCAGGTAGCGCCTGTCGGACCTCCTTCAGGATCCCCTCAAGGAGTGTAGCCCAGTCACACCCTGAAACTGGCTTGCTGTTTTCCACTCAGTCCCATCTCTCAGATGCGCCAATACCGTACATCCACAAGAAGACAAACGGTTACGAATACTGGCTGACGCAAGAAGTCTGCATCTTAGCAGGGGGTTAAAAAACAAAGGCTCCCCCAAAATCCACTCTTCCACCAAACTATCAGTCCGCTGTACCTTGAAGGTTGCATTCCAAGCTTTCAGCATAGAACAATAGACAGGAGGGAGGCTGCTGTAATCTGCTTCATGCCCACTCAGTAGGAACAGCTGCCGATCATACCTCAGCGGTCTAGACTCCCGTAAAAGAGAACAAGCAACTGGCCCCCACACCACGTCCCCATCGTAAAGGAGCTTTTGGGCTGCATGCAGTCGAAAGGCGAACACCCAACTTTAAATGTCCACCAAGCCTTGCCCCCCTTCACATACTGGCAGGAATAAAACCGGTGCCGGGGTCCAGTGCTGCCCCGACCAGAAAAAGTTGTTAATCTTCCGCTGGAGCTCCCTAACCAGCGGCTCCGGTGGATCCAAAACAGTGAACCTGTGCCATAGCATGGAGGCGCCCAGGTTATTCGTAACCAAAACTCTACCCCTGTAGGATAGCTCAGGTAATAGCCAATGCTATTTAGACAACCTGGCAGACACCTTCTCCAGCACTCCCTCCCAGTTCTTACCTTGGTAGCCATGAGCCCCAAGAAAAACCCCCAGCACTTTAAAACCCTCTCGGCCCCACTCTAGACCTCCAGGGAGCGAAGGGGGCCCCTCATCTACCCAATCCCCCAATAGAAACCCTTCACATTTTTCCCAGTTAACCTTGGCCGATGATGCTTTGCCATAACGTTGTAGTGCTTCACACACAAAGTCAACATCCCCCTGCTGTGAAATAAAAGCAGTTACATCATCAGCATAGGCTGAAACACAGCGAGTAGCCCCCCCAAGGGTCCCCTGGAACCACGAAGCCCCTCAGACCCCTCCTAAGAGTGTTTAGGAGTGGCTCTATTGTAAGACTATACACCTGCCCTGATAGGGGGCAGCCCTGTCGTATGCGTCTCGATAAAGCTATGGGCCGGCTAAGACTCCCACCCACCTTAAGCATAACTGATGCCTCCCTGTATAACAGCCTAATCCAGGATGCAAAGTTTTCCCCAAAACCAAAGACACTTAAAACATTAAAAAGATACTCATGGTCCACACGGTCAAAGGCTTTCTCTTGATCAATTGATAAAAGTCCCAAGTTAACATTCTTTTGCTGAGAAGACCTAATAACCTAAGACCTAAGTAAGTTTGATCCTTATGTATCAGCACAGTCAGAAATTCTTTGAGCCTGTTTGACAAGCACTTGGAAAAAACACAGGCCTCCAGTTTTTCAACAAGCCCAGATCCCCCTTTTTCAGTAGAAGGGACAGCACCACACGCCTAGAACTAGTTGGCAGCTGCCCCTCCTTAATACACTCTTGTAACATCTCAAAATAGGCCCTCCCGAAGGTTCCCCAAAAATGCTGGTAGAATTCCGCAGGCAGCCCATCGATCCCTGGTGCCCGCCCCTTAGACATCTGCTGCACCGCCTCAGTTAGCTCCTGAAAAGTTATAGGTTGATCCAGGGTCCTCCCAGCCTCCAGGCTCAGCATCGGAAGACCCCGGAACAGCCGCTCAGCACACCGCACATCACAGTCCGATTTCCCATATAGGTTCCCGTAAAAATGTATCGCCATATCCCTCATCTCTGACTGGTTGGTTGTTACAGTTCCATCATCCCGTTTAAGAAAGGCCATGTGTTTCTGGTGCACGGCCTTTTTCTCCAGGTTGAAAAAGTATGATGTTGGAGCATCCATGTCCTTTATGGAAGAGATTCTGGCTCTGACCAGGGCCCCCTTTGCCCGTTCCTGCAAAAACGTCCTCAGCTCCTTTTTTTTCTCATTAATGTCCCCCACATTTTAATGTCCCCCTCCCCCACCTCCATCTTGCTTATCTCCTCCTCCAACCTCTTTATATTCCCCATCATAGTGACAGTGGCATTATGAGTGTAACACTGACAAAACGTTCTAATTTGAGCTTTCCCAACCTCCCACCATTGACACTGATCTTTTTTTGGTTCTCAATGTTTCCCAGAAAGTTACCATTTTTTCACAGAAAACATTATCGTGTAACAGTCTACTGTTAAGGTGCCAATAATACCTTGGCCTAGATGATACTGATAAACAGAAGTCCACAGTTACCAAATGGTGATCAGAGAACCCGCTAGGCTTTATAGATGAATCTGCAATTTTGTTATTATATGACGCACTCACATACAATCTGTCCAACCTTGCTCCAGTAACCCTTGAGTCCACCACCTTCACCCATGTGTACTGCCTAACACAAGGATTCCACCTCCTCCATACATCCTTCATATCCAACTCCTTAATAATGGTACCCAATGTATGCCCTGACTGAAAGTGAGGCTCCTCCCCAAGTCTATCCAGTGAGTCATTTACCGTGCAATTCCAGTCACCCCCCATAATCACACAGACATCCCTACTCTCCTGCTTTACAGCGTCCCCCAACGTCCCCCGTCCCCCCAGCCACACGATCAGACCCATTATTGTAAGCATACACATTAACCAAAAGAAAATTATGCCCTCTCACCCCCACCCTTACAAGCATAACTCTACCCCTTACCACCTCAACAGTGGATTCTATATTAACATCTATGTGTTTTCCAAAAATAACAGCAACACCTACACTCCTGTTAGTTCCATGACTAAGGATGCACTCGCCCTCCCACCATCTCCTCCACTCAATCTCGTTGTAGCAGTCAGTATGTGTTTCCTGCAGGAACATGATGTCAATACCCTTTGCATTAATGTACTCTGCCACCAGGGCCCTTTTACCCCTATCCCTCCCACCATTAATATTAAGGGAGCCTACTCTTAGAAGTTCCATAGAGAGAAAGAGAGGGAGAGTTAGAGCACCAGAGAGGAGCCACATTACCAACACCCAAAGTGAGAAAGCCATATAAAATTTTGACTCAAAGGGAAACAAACAAAACCAAATTTACATTCATTTTTTTGCAGCCTTTAATTTACGTATTTTCGTTATTAACTTTCTCAAACGGAATCTCTTCCTTTTGCTAAGCTCATCCAGCCCAGCTTTCCTTTTCCAAAAACTTACTTTAGCCTCAAATTTATCTACTGTAGGTCTGAGAAAAAATCCTGCATGTCAACTGACCGACCATAAGTATCATCCAAAAATTTTATTATGTCCTCCAAAGGATACAACTGATCTTTACTTAACTGTGAAACATCAGAAACATCAGACATTTCTGAGCAGGTATCATCCTCCTTTCCTTCCTCTTCAGACTGCAGCAGCCCTGCATCTTCAGAGGCTTTTGGCACCGATTCCCCTCCATAGGCTAATCACCGTTTGCACTATTGGCTATGCCAGCCTCGCCCCCGTGCAGCTCTCCTTGGGAGCGACAGCGGCAGCAGTGGCCTGCTCCTCAACCTCTGCCAGCTCAGGCAAAGCTTCCACTGTAGCTACATCACCACCACTATTAGCCTCCAGACCAGTAGTACTAGCCCGAGCCGAGTCCTTACTGCCCACCTGGGCTTCCTCTCCATTTCCCTCCGTCGCACTACCACCCTCCTGCAGCGGTGTCTGCAGAGTGCCTTCCCCCTCCCCACCTGTCCTAGAAGGACAAGCCAACCTAACATGGCCAATGACCCCACATTCAAAACACCGCATCTCCCCAGTGCTCGCATACAACATATATGACCTGCCTTGGAACGTGCAGCGAAACGATAAGTTCACACCCGAAGCGTTCAAAAACATAAACACTTGACGTCTAAAAGACATGACATGACTTAACGATTCATTTTTACAGCCAAGAGGTATCATTCTTATCGTGCTAGCCAATTTCCCGAACCTTGAGAGCTCTCTCTCAATCAATTCATTGGGGATAAAAGGTGGTACATTAGAAACTGTTACTTTAGTCGTAGGAGAATATAAAGGCGTAACTCCGAAAAAAACTCAACTTACCCAAACGCCGCTTTCAACCAGCTTATTAGCTAGGCTCTCCATCTTGAGAAAAACAACTACAGCTTTATTCATCCTGGAAGCCGATACAATATTTCCATTGCCGACCTTCTTTCCCATTTCCAACAACACATCCTCCACTGAAACCCCTGCCGCGGGGACACACCTAACTCCATGCCGCAACGATAGAGAAGGCGTTTGGGACACCATTCTCCACGCTACCGGCAACCCTGAGGCGCCCCCGCAGCACAGTAAACTTTGCGAAGAGACCTTTTAGATCGGTCAAACCCGCTCAACTATAAACGCTAACTGTACTAACACAGAGATATAAACAACAAAGTGTGAAAGACCAGTGAAAGTTCCTTCGAAATTCCCTCTCACCGTGAGCACAGTCTCGCACCCACAATCCCAGCATGCACCAGAGTGAGAGTGAGTGAGTGAGTGAGAGAGAGAGAGAGAGAGAGAGAGAGAGAGAGAGAGAAGAGAAGAGAAGAGAAGAGAAGAGAAGAGCACAGGAGAGGAGAGGAGAGGAGAGGAGAGGCCCAAAAACAAAACACATTTTTATGCTTCATCGCTCCTGAACATGCAAATAACAACAAGCATAACATCAATATAACATCACTATAGTAGTAAAATATCCCCTTGAAATTCACGTTGTTGAGGTAAAATAATTAGATTTTGCTATTTTGACATTTAGCAATGGCTGCAATACAAATCCACTGAATTTCTAAACAGAGTCCAAACATGTCAGTTTTCTCCAAGCACACAATGAGGATGCCTCCAGCCTGTCTGTGTCTATCAGAGAGTACAGAACAGCCTGGCCACCACCAGACTCTCCTAGGGGTTGGGACCTCTACACTCACACACACACACACACACACACACACACAAACCTCCAGGGGCAGCACAGATGGCCGTGGGGGAGAGAATGTAGATGCAAAAGTAGAAAGTGCTCTCATAGGTCAGGGGATCGCTCATGGAGAAATGATTACTACGGGGACGACCAGAGTACTGGGCAGTGGGTGCTATGCATGGCCTCCAGTTTGCAAATGGATATTTGTGCACACACAGATACATACTCAAATTGTTTGACACACACACACACACACACACACACACACACACACACACACACACACACACAGGGGTGAAGGCTAGCAGGGGGCCCATGGCTAAATATAGGCATGAAAATAGTGGCCTATATGAAATATGGAGAGCAGCATACAACTAGCCTCTAGGCCCTCCAGGGCCACACACTGGCCCTCAGGCAGGTCTCTCAGACACACACACACGCACACTGGTCATCTCTCAGACACCCCCACACACACATGCATACACACTTATCTTGTCATGCATGAGGTCAGTGCACTCCCCGTCTCTCATACACACACACACACACACACACACACACACACACACACACACACACACACACAGACAGACATGCATACACACAGGCTCTCGGGCATGGGGTCAGCAATCTCCCTAGGCCTTTTCTCAATGCCAAAATCAGTGGGACACCTGTACCTTTCACATTGAAGACACGGGGTTGTGTGTGCAAACGATATGCTAATTCAACCCACCTCGGAACCTACACTTTTTTGCCGACCCTGCTTGTGGCGTTGCGTTGTATTAGCCTGGTAAACCAGTCCCTTGTACACCATGTATGGGCCTGGTTTACCAGGCTAGCGTGGTAAAAGGTTTAAAAGAATATAGATGCGAACTGTCTGTCGAAATATGTTGTTTATTTCACATAAATCATGTATAACTCACCTAAAATGAGTTGAAATCTTTTGAACAGCTTTTTGTAACCTTCCCCTAAACTATAATCCATAATGCTGGATAATCTTGGTTTTGAGGTCATCAGAAAGTTGTTTTGAGGCTCCCATGTTGCAGCTCTTCAGAGGAGAGTCAAACAGAATGAGAAATGTAAGCGTAGCGTGAAGTTCTACCAGGAAGACGTAATGCGCGTCATCAGTTAGCTGTCGTCCAATCAGCACGTAACATCTGTCTTTAAATACGTCATCTTACCTACCTGCTTTGCTGCTCACAGGTGTATTCCGCCGTTCGCCGTCGGTTGCTCTTACTGCAGCTCCAATCATGTCTCAACGTGATGTTTCGGAATCTAGTTCTTCTGAGTGTGACGACTTGGTCCCGCCGACTCCACCTGCTCGCCGTTCGTCTCGCATCCGTCTCCGGGAGTCGCCATGGGCCTCTTGGTCTCCGGATGACATCGTTGGGCTCCTCCAGGAGAGGGGCATTGCGGTGGATCCGGGTATGTCCACGGATGATCTCGTGCTATTCGCTTTTAATACCATCGGTAATCCTCCGCCTCCTCCTGACAGAGATGAGTTGCCTTCTCGTCCTAAGAAGGCTACACGGAAGCGCTCGGGCTCTCCTGTCGTTCCGCCGCCCTCCAAACGGGGTCGGGGGAAATGTCCGGCTCGAGCTAGCCAGTCTCAGGCCTCCGATGCTCAACTCTGCGAAGTTCTCCAGGCCGTGTCTTCCTCCATCAAGGGCCTGGAATCGAGAATGGCCGTCATCGAAAGTGCTTCCTCGGCTAGCTTTCCTCGTCAGCCTCTAACCTTTTCGCCGCACCATGATGACATCGTCCCGCTCCCGTCCACCTCTCACGCTCCACTGTTGGCTGCGCAGGGACCCATTCCGGGTGTGTCTTCCGCTCTCCGGGATTGTGGTACGTCTAGGTTTACTCTTGCCTCTGCTACGCCTGCTCCGTCTTTTGGTAGAAGATTCTGTGCGCCTGCCGTGGCAGCGGTGTCTTCTCATGTGCGTTCTCAAATTATCAACGGCAGGGATGTGAATCTCGCCTCGCTTCTGCTGCCTTCTCCTGCGCCGGATAGGCAGTTGATCGATTGCGGCGATGTTGCTGTGTTTTTGAAATCGTCTGACCCCCGTCTGCAGCGTAATATCTCGTTTGGAGAATTTGTCATAGCCTTTGGCGTATATAGGGACGTCCTCTGCCAAGCGTATCCCGAGCGCAGGGAGGAAATGGACCTGTACTTGGCGATGATGGCTGATTTTAGTCAGCGCTATGGTGGTACTTTGTTCTATGAATATCATTTGGCGTTCTCGGCTAAGTCAGCGTCGTCTATTGCCATGAACAATGAGAGGCTCGATTGGGCAGTCGTGGACTCTGAATTACTTGTTCGCCACTTCGGTGGTCATCGCCTGATCGCATGCGCTGTCTGTAACTCGCACGGCCACTCCACTACCGTATGCCCTAAGGCCTTTGCCACAGAGTCATCCGGCGCTGTGCGAGGTCCTCCTCCTGCCTTAAGCTCGCGACTCGGATCCGAGCAAGTAAGCGGCAGGCACGACAAGCATGGTCGAATTGTTTCTCGATTTAATGGTCGTTCTGTATGTAACAATTTCAATGAATCTGTTTGTTCTTTTTCTGGTTGTAAATATCTCCATGTCTGTAGTTTTTGCAAGGACTCTCATCCCAAGTATGTTTGCCCTCGTCGTCTGAGACCCCGGAGCGAAAAACGCGCCCCGTTTCCTTCAAAGACATTCTAGTCTCGCACCCGTCCACTCCTGTTAATGTCTCTCACCTCTCCTATCTTCTCTCCTCGCATCCTGATCGCTCTTTTGTTGATTTTCTGCTCACTGGTCTGTCTCAGGGGTTTCGCGTTGGTACCCTGTCCCCCCTCACAACGTCATTCGTTGCTAAAAATCTACAGTCAGCCGTAACTGAACCTGATGTGGTGTCTAGCCTCTTAGCCAAAGAGGTCAATAAAGGGTATTTGATCGGTCCCTTCAAAAAGCCTCCTTTCTCTCCGTTCCGCGTCAATTCTCTGGGGATAGCGACTCGGAAGTATTCCGGAAAAAAGCGTTTAATTTTTGATATGTCTTCGCCTCATTCTGATTTTGTTGCTAGTGTCAACGAATGCATTCCCCTGCAGCCTTATTCCCTTTACTATGCCTCTGTCGATGACGCCATTCGTTTGATCAAAATAGCCGGTCACGGAGCATGGTTGGCTAAGGCTGACATCACGGATGCATTTAAGATCATGCCTATTCACCCCTCGGACTGGTGTCTTTTTGGCGTTAAATGGGCTTCGAGATTTTATTTTGCTGTTCGCTTGACTTTTGGGTGTCGCAGCAGCCCATTTCTGTTTAACTGCCTTTCAGAAGCACTGTGCTGGATATTACTTAACGTCTACAAATTGCCGTTCGTTCTCCATTTGTTAGATGATTTTTTACTGATTGACTCTCCCTCGCTGTCTCCCTCTCCGGTTCTCGACACGCTTAAGTGCGTGTTCAGAGCTGTCGGCATTCCCCTATCGGCGGAGAAAACGCTCGGCCCTGCTACCTCGATTGAATTTCTGGGCATAGTTCTAGATACGAACTTAATGCGTGCTTCTCTCCCCGAGGAGAAGCTCGCCCGAATTAGGTCGTTTACCGATTTGTTCCTCTCCGTTGAACGTGTCACTAAACGGGATCTATTATCTCTGCTGGGACACCTTAATTTTGCTATGAGGATTATTCCTCAGGGTCGGGCATTTATTTCCCGTCTTCTCACGCTGGCCAACTCCGTGGAAAAATTAAGTGAACCGGTAAACTTGGACGAGGGGTGTAGGTCTGACCTTAAATTCTGGTCCCATCTCCTGAAATTCTGGAACGGGATTTCTTTTTTCTATAATGATGCGGCGGAATCCTCGGATTCTTTAGATCTTTTTACTGATGCCGCTCCATCTCTCGGTTACGGAGGTTACTTTCAAGGCCAATGGTTCGCTGACTCGTGGTCTACTGCATTTAATATGTTCGCGCTCGGTTCTGTCTCCTCAGCCTTGCATGAAATCTACCCTATAGTTGTAGCTAGTGTTTTGTGGGGTGCCCATTGGTCCCGTAAGCGCATTTGCTTCCATTGCGACAACCAAGCAGTGGTTTTTATTTTGAATAAAGGCAGATCTGCATGCCCGAAAATTATGTCTCTGCTCCGCAGGTTGATTTGGCAATCCGTTTTACATAATTTTATAATTAGCGCGGAGCATATACCCGGCCATAAGAACGTTTTGGCTGATGCTTTGTCTCGCTTTCGTCTACAGGATTTCCGACGTCTCTGCCCAACTGCCAGCAAGGAGCCTGCTCAGTGTCCGGTCCTCGAGGACCTCCTGCTGGACTGAATCCGGCTCTCGATCCCTTGCTAAATTCCGCCAGAGCCTTCATGGCTAAGGGCTTGGCGCCCTCTACTCTCAGGGCTTATAAATCTGCCTGGTCTCTTTTCGTGTCTTTTTGTTTTAATGTTAATATCCCTATTTTTCCGATTTTAATCTCCACTGTCTGTGCTTTTTTGGTCCACAGCTTCCACTCACGTGGTCTTAAACTTTCTTCGCTTAAACGATTGTTGGCAGGTATTCAATTTCATGCCAGGCTGCAGGATCCAGACGGTAAAAGTCTGTTTTCCCATCCGTCTATTCGTTTGCTTCTCAAAGGTATGGCTAAGTCCTCTGCCTCTGCGCCTGATAAGCGTCTGCCTATAACGCCCGGTATTCTTAAATCGTTAGTGTAGAAACTTCGGGAGGGATTGTTTTCGCCTTATATTAATTCCCTTCTGGAGGCCGTTTTTCTCATGGCGTTTTATGGTTTTATGCGTTCTGGGGAATTTTGTACCAGCACTCAATCTTTTAATCCTTCACGGGATATGGTTTTTTCGGACATCACTTTTTCTCTTAATTCTTACTCCGTGTTTCTTAGGCATTCCAAAACGGACTCTCACGGTACTGGTGTTTCGATAAGGATTTTTAAGGTTTCAGGGTGTCTCTGTCCTTTTGTCTCTATGCTTAATTTTCTCAAACTCCGTCCTCGGACTTCGGCTACTTCGCCTTTATTTCTCCTTCCGAATGGGTCGCCAATGTCACTTCACTGGTTCAGGACGCATCTATCGACGGTGGTGGGAAGTTGCGGGTTGTCTCCTTCTGTCTATACCGGCCATTCATTTCGTATCGGCGCTGCTACTGCAGCGGCAGAGAGTGGCATACATTCGACGTCGATTCAGAGGCTGGGGAGGTGGTCTTCCTCTGCTTTCAACTCCTATATCAGATCCGATGATCGTGTAGTACACGAAGTTCAACTGGCACTCTCCAGACTTCAAGGTAAGCTTCGACATCTGGTGGTGGTCGTCTCGTCACTTTTCTTGGTTTCTGTCGACGTATTTGGGGTTCGCGGTGTTGTACCATTCGCCATTGTTTCTGTTACAATAGAAGATCTCTGTCATTATTTTGCTATGTGTCACGTATTGTAAATGAACTGTGCTGTTTTGTAATAGCTGTGTGGCTGTCGGTATCTCATCCGTATTATCTGCCATTCTCGGAGACGGCCGTCTCTATCTGCGCCCTTCTTGGGCATCAGTCACTGGTCTGGTGGAAGCATCCTTATCGTTCGTTTTGTGCATTGAAATGTACTGTTTGTGTTGAACCTTGAGACATTTGTTATCCAGCTGTTTGTTGATGCATTCGTTTCTGTTTATGTGTAATGACCTAAAATGTATTGTCTGTCTGCGCCGACACCTGTTTCCTCCTATCGTGGAGGCAGTCGGCAGTCATTTCCCTCCTATCGTGGAGGTAGCGTCCCCCTCCTATCGTGGAGGTAGCGTCCCCCTCCTATCGTGGAGGTAGCGGCTTCCTCCTATCGTGGAGGTAGCATCCCCCTCCTATCGTGGAGGTAGCATCATCCTCCTATCGTGGAGGTTGCATCCCCCTCTTATCGTAGAGGTAGCAGCTTCTTCCTTTCGTGGAGGTAGCGGCTTCCTCCTATCGTGGAGGTAGCATCCCCCTCCTATCGTGGAGGTAGCATCATCCTCCTATCGTGGAGGTTGCATCCCCCTCCTATCGTGGAGGTAGCGGCTTCCTCCTATCGTGGAGGAAGCATCCCCCTCCTATCGTGGAGGTAGCATCATCCTCCTATCGTGGAGGTTGCATCCCCCTCCTATCGTAGAGGTAGCGGCTTCCTCCTTTCGTGGAGGTGGCGGCTTCCTCCTATCGTGGAGGTTGCATCCCCCTCCTTATCGTAGAGGTAGCGGCTTCTTCCTTTCGTGGAGGTAGCGGCTTCCTCCTATCGTGGAGGTTGCATCCCCCTCCTATCGTGGAGGTAGCATCATCCTCCTATCGTGGAGGTTGCATCCCCCTCCTATCGTGGAGGTAGCGGCTTCCTCCTATCGTGGAGGTAGCATCCCCCTCCTATCGTGGAGGTAGCATCATCCTCCTATCGTGGAGGTTGCATCCCCCTCCTATCGTGGAGGTAGCATCATCCTCCTATCGTGGAGGTAGCGTCCCCCTCCTATCGTGGAGGCTGTCGTTTTTATGTCTAAGTGTGATGACATGCATTGTGATGTTATGTATGTGCCGAACTCTGAAGCATTTGTTTTCAAGCCCGTGTGGTGGCCTCCTCTTCTGTTTCAGTGTAATGACTTGTATTGTCCTGTAATGTTCTGTAATGTTTTTTCTGCATCTATACCAAAGGTATTTGTCTCTGGGCTTTCTTCTGCCGTTATACTCATACTGTCACCTATGTCCAGGATTTCAATTGCTTGCATGATTCGTTTTTCAGTGTTTTCGGCATGATTATGCTTATTTGCAGATGGCGACAACTAAAGTGTTGGTGGGTATCTCTTCACGGCTCGGTAGGTCTTATTTTTATTTTGGGGGGTAGTGTTGAATTGACTTACGTAAGTATCACAACTATATCTCTTTATTTTGGGGGTATTACTATTATGCCCTGCCATTACTACAGTCAGCATCTATTCAGTTTTCATGTTTTATTGATCAGGACAAAGGACAGGACCTCCGCCAAAGCTTGCTGTGCCATATCATTACATGTAATCAAATAAATTATTATTGTGTTACCATATACTCAAAGTCTTTCTGGTTGCAATGTAAGCGTAGCGTGAAGTTCTACCAGGAAGACGTAATGCGCGTCATCAGTTAGCTGTCGTCCAATCAGCACGTAACATCTGTCTTTAAATACGTCATCTTACCTACCTGCTTTGCTGCTCACAGGTGTATTCCGCCGTTCGCCCTCCTCCCACCCCAGCATCCATCCATGGTCCTGTCCGTATCCAGTGGGTCCTGACGATAACGTCCAATCCGCCTTGCCCCTCGAGTGATCTTTTGATGTCTCTTCTCCGTTTGCCTCTGCATTGGCCTCCCGATGTCTCCTGACCTCGGCATCTCCTCTGATCGACCTCGGATTTCTGGCCTCCTCCTTATCCTCCCGGATCCCTCCATATACTCACTCGGGATTCCAGCTGCAGCCCCTCCATGAACAGTTCAATTCTCTGCCACATACATTGGGGTGACACTGCTTTGTTCCCGGATGTTGGATTTCCTGTCACCTGAGCGACAACCTGGACTCTATCAGCTCATTGAGCACCAGTTCAGCCTCAGGCAGTTAGGCTTTCCCCCTAGAGACGTGGTTCTGCCCAAGGTTTCTTCCTCATTAAGAATATTTAGGGAGTTTTTCCTTGCCCCGGTGCTCCGGGGGGACCCAGAGTTGTGCTCTTGGAATCCTCTGTTTCCCTTTTCAATGCATTATGTATCGTATTCAATGTTTGTTATGCATCATATGTTTCTGAAAGTTCATTGTCTACCTTTCGATCACCACCAGTGGGTCCTTGTCCTTTTGTCAGGGGGGTATTACTATTATGCCCTGCCATTACTACAGTCAGCATCTATTCAGTTTTCATGTTTTATTGATCAGGACAAAGGACAGGACCTCCGCCAAAGCTTGCTGTGCCATATCATTACATGTAATCAAATAAATTATTATTGTGTTACCATATACTCAAAGTCTTTCTGGTTGAACTGGCATTTGGCCAGCTTAAATACCTTTTGTCATTATTGGATGCACCTGTCAATTAAGTTAAAATCTTAACAAGCTCACCAAACCAACTTTGTGTGTCCAGTTATCTTGTGATGATTAATTACAGGCCATCAAAGCAACAAAATGACAAGGGTTCCCACATTTTTGCACAGCCTATTTTTTACATTTGATTTAATTTCATACAATTGCATACTATGAATACTTAAAATCTGTGTTTGGAAATCAAGCTAACACTTCTCTTATGGGCAAATGAAGGACATGCCACCAAGATAATTTTGTGTGAAGTCAGAGTCCATTATTATATAACCTCAGAGGGGGTGCCCAAACTTTCTCATACCACTGTAAATACACATTTTTGTATATTCATTCTACTTTTAACCTTTTTTGGGTCTTACATCACCAGTTTATTGCTTGTTTTCAGGCTCAGATTTGCTTAATTTTATCGCGAAATCTGTTAACCCTGGTTTACCACGCCTTCAACAGTAACAGCGGCCAAATGCGATGCAGCTTATTCACAGTAGGCTACCAGCTATAGCAGGACAATGGGCCTTCTATGACATAACCCTGTGCAAACTAAGTTATTTAAGCCATCTTCACCCCCAGTTATATCCCTCACAGTCTTTTGAATTACCCTGCTCTGCAGGTTAGTTCCATGATTTTACGTCTCAGTTTGTTCATGTATTACCTCAGAACCTATTAAATCTCACCAGTTTAGGGTGTTTTTGTCCAAATTTTCTCCGGGGAGGCATGGAGGGACCCCCCTACCAGGGTTGGGTTTGCTCATTTATCCTTACCACTATCAATTATGCAATGAAGTGCTCCTTGTGCTGTGGAGCTTCCTGCATGTTCAGTGTGCTTTCTGTTCAGTCTTGCATGTTCCATATTTCTCATCAAAATGAAAAAAAGTTATTTGAGAATATTTGAGTATTTGACCTATATTGTTTATTGCGTTGGAGGTGGGCCACGAACATTTTTCAGATTTTCAAGTTGGCCCTGAGTTAGAAAAGGTTGGGAACCCCTGTTCTAGATTGTGGCTTCCTTATTTTTGCTTACTATTCAGGAGGCAAGTAAGGGTATTCGGATGCAGCTTTAGATTTTTTTTTTTCTGGTAGCTCAAACGTGGGTTGTGGACCAGTGCCTTCGCCTTCGGTAAGCAGTTCCAATGTGAATGTGCCCACTTCCCAGCCTGACGAACATAGAGTTAGCAGTGTAGTTCCCATGTGAGCTAAATAATAGTGCACCATCCCAGCCAATATTAAAAGTGCACGCTAAATGAATGTTAACTCCAATTGGTACCAATCCCGACCGTGGTTGGAGTACTCTGTCAACCTTGACGCATGCTTTTGTTTCCGCTGTCATCAGTTTGCAGGTATGAGTGATAGAGACATAGTCTTCACCAAAACAGGTTACTGTAATTGGAAAGCGGTGTTTGAGAAGGGTAAGGGATTTCAAAAGCATGCATCTAGTCACTCCCATAAGCACTGCAAAAAGATGGACTGAAAAGAAACTTGGAGAGAAATCTGGTGGTGACAAGATGTCATATTAGGACAAACACAGGTGGAAAACAATCGCTACTATATCAAGAGCATTGGGCAAGTAGTACAGTTTCTTTGTATGAACGAACTGGGCTTTCATGGCAGCAGTGAAAGCACTCAATAGTGAATCTAAAGATGACATCTCCGCTGGTCTCTTCCTCAATTTATACGAATACACATTGTTCAAGGATTCCAAATTGGCTGAAATAGCAAGAAGTATTCCACAAAATGCAAAATACACATCAAAAAATATGGTTGAAAACAAAATATTAGAATATTTATTTAATTTAATAATTATGACCGCCGCTAGCGAATTTTTCCTTTTTTTCAAAAAAAAATGTTCACAGATTTTTCGTCAACGATTCCCGGGACACTAAAACTCCAGGTGAAATGAATGTTTGTAGACATGTAGCCCTAGAAGTTTGTAAGCAAATAACGGCTTTTGGTCCCCAAGTGTTAGTATGTTGGTTTTGCAGAGGCGTATCGACCCTGCCCATAAACACCCACTTCAAGCATAGCGCCACCTAATGATAAGGGTAAATGCAAAAATTGGGATTTTGAGTTGCCAATATCTTGAACCGAGAAGGTGGGAACTGCACAAAATGCGTCATGCATGATCAGCACAAAGACCTCTAAAACCACAGCACGTGCCATACAATTTGGTCCATAAGGGGCGCTGTAACTGTACAAAATGTCATTTTGCATATTATCTAGAGAATGCTAATGTTTACAACCAATTTTTTTTATTGTGAAATCTATTGACCCTCACGCATTGAAAACACTGGTCAACGCCCACTTCTAATGAAAACAATTTCCGTGAAATTTTAACATTGCGAAAACGAATCTGAACGAACTTGTCATAGGCCGTTCATGTGAATCTCACCAAATTTGGTATATGTCATCTACAGACAATGCTGACAAAAAGTTATCAAAGGATTTATGTTGAGATAAACCGTTTCAAAGTTACACGTCAATGAACATTTAACAAATAGCTTAAAATTCTTCAAAAGTCCATATCTTAGCTTTTAATTGCTCAAATTTGGTAAAAGTTGACATGCCATCTCTAAACAGCTTTCTGTTCATGTGTGCTAAATTTTGTGACATTTGTCATAGGGGGCGATGTTTATTGACAAAGCTAGGTGTCAAAAAACAGTTTTTGTTAAATAATGTGTCAACAATTTTGCCTACGACAACGATTTTGTGTTAGTATGTCGTTGTTACAGAGGCGTATCAATCCAGCCCGTAAACACTCACTTGAAGCATAGCGCCACCTAGTGATATGGGTAAATGCAAAAATTGGGATTTTGAATTTCCAATGTCTTGGACTAAGAAGGTAGGAACTGCATAAAATATCTCATGCACGATCAACACAAAGACCTCTAAAAGCACAGCACTCATTTTGCCCATTCCTTCCATTTTGCTCAATCTCATTTTGCCTATTCCTTTCACAAATCACTCCTACACACTATACAAACACACAGAATGTCGTTCATTCATTCAAAACCCACATCAATGCCCACTTCCAGGAAATCATTTCCACACAAATTCTCACATCACAACACTGCTCTACCACACACTCATCATACCAACAGTTCCCACATTTCAATACAATGCGGCGGTCATACCATGTACCGCTATGCGGTACATCTAGTTATAATATTTTTGATTGCAACCCCCTACTGGGTGTTCATGTCATCCCAGTCATACATTAAAAGAAAAATGTTCTCTATGAAACTCAACACTGTTTTACAGAAACTAGTGAAATATGTATTTATTTGTTATTTTTTGCTATACTTCATTATTCAATTGTACTTAAATTGTTAAATTAAATTGTTTATTGTAAATGGCTTTTCGATTTAAAAAAAATCGTGGGGTGTATCGAACTATGGGTCAAAAATCGTGATACAAACCAAATCGTGAGTTGGTGTATCGTTACAGCTCCAATGTTGATGCTTTTTGAGTGTCTGCACTACCCGTTCTCCAGTTAGATCTTATCCACTGGAGGTAAGCAGGTTTTGAGAGCGCTTCTTGTATATCATAATAAATGGACGTGTTTTATTTACAAACTATTCATTCAATATAAATGTGTATATACATTGCACTACTCGAAAAGTAACAACTGATAGTGATTTGTTGTTGTAAATGAGATAAAATATATTTTGGCGGCAACCACGCCACGCTATAAGTTACAGAGAGTTTCCTGATTTCGGTTTTATGCTATTTCAGATTTGCATGCAGTGGCGCTGAAAAGCCAATGGAATAAATGTATGTTTTATTTGTGAATGCAGGTACGTAGTTCGTATGAATTGTAAAGGTTTAAGAATGTAGGTACATACTACAAGTGTGAATGAAAACTGAATGAAAACTTTGCAGACATGTCTATATACCTCTGGTGCATGGGTCAGTACACGTTATTGTACAACCCCAGCAATATGTGCGGTATAATGTTACAGTGCCACTAGGCAACGCCTCCTGAACTAGACGGGTCCAAAACACCCCGTCCTTTCACATTACTGTCTTGGTGTTGAACCCGCGTTTTTTTTAATGGCAATTAAATCACGGGGTTGCAGTGTGAACACGCCTCCTGTCTCTCTTTCTCTCTCTCTCTCTCTCACACACACGCACACACACACACACACACATGCACACACACACACACACACACAGACATGCACTGGCCCTCGGGCATGGGGTTTCCCTCTCTCTCTCATACACACACACATACACACTCCCCATCTCTCAGAAACACACACACACATGCATACACATTTATCTCTTAAGGTCAGCACACTCCCCATCTCTCAAGAACACACACATAAAAGTACATACATACATACACATGGATACACACACACACACTTATCTCCCTCTCCCTCTTCCTCTTGTAACCGGAATTTTTGTTGTTCAGCAGACCAACACCCTCCAGTTTGGGACAGCAGTGAAGAGACCAGGGTACAGCTGACGAAAGAACTTCTTTATTAAACAACCTTCAGACAGCCTTACACTTTAGTAGACTCCAAACTATTCAACTCACAGCTAACCAAAAATCCCTCTGGGGGAACCACTCCCCTGGTACCAAAAATAGTTAATACCCCAAATTATACTTATTATTAACATAACAGTTTCCATTCTTCCAGAAGGACCAGATAAAATAAAAACATATGTGAACAAAAGAAATGATAGCTTACAGTCGTCCCCTGCTAAAAATAGCATTACAACAAGCCATGGTCCATACGTCATGGTCCAATACCACAGATCAAGCTTAGTAGGTCCATGAACATTTGTAAACTTACATGAAAGAGTTTCCCAAGCGTTTGTAAAAAGGAGGAACAATCATTCAACCGAACAAACAAAAAAATACAAAAAAATGTATAATGAATTTATACATTAAGTCAGAAAGTACCCAGATTTAGCTGGTGGCTGTACCAGGTAACCACTACGAGTGGTTATCGGTGGAGGCAACTGACTAGCTGGGACAGTGGAATTACTCTCTTTCAAATGGTTGGACTAAACATCAACAGATTGGGTTTCAAGAGGGCAGGGAGGTGCTACTGACGTAGGTAACGAGTCAGAACTGACAGGAACATGCGAACTGCCTTCTACATCAGCAATGGCCGCTGCCCTCTGAGAATGTGATGGTAAGTCTAAAGGAGTTGGGACTTCATAAGGAAGAGCTGTGATGATGGGGCGATTCATAAGGCTGTAATGGTGGGGCGATCAGGAACAGGTACTGGGCCCAGTCCAACAGCCTCTGACAGCATTCCCTTATACGCCTTTAGCCTGTTGTACAACGCATTTCCTAGAACCCTGTTTCTTTGGATCAGCGATTTCATATGTTACACCAACACTTCCCCCCCTTATCAAAACGCGTCAGTATGACAAAGAGCCCTTTCCATCTAGTTGCCAACTTATTCATCTGCTGCGCTGGGTCATCTAAGAGCACATGGTCCCCCACCTCATATGGATGAAAAACCACATTGTTACACCTGCTGGCTCAGAACAAGTGCAACATAAAGGGAGACCACACGTAGTAGTACGTTTTGATGTAGAAATTTATTTAAGTAATAGATAAAAGTCAGCAATATGTAAAATAAAAGTGTAGTGTGCTATGGACTGTGTGCAAATGACAAACCAAAACCCCAAAATGCCTGGAAGGAGAAAGGCCCCCCACTCCTGGCCAGCTGCTCTTTTTAAAAGCCCAGGCCCCTTGTTAAGCAGACTCTCTGCACCCGCATCCCAATCACCTGCTAATCAAACACATAATAAGGAGACAGGGAACAGGGCGGAGCTAAGTGCTCCTGAATGAGACAGGGTCGTGACAACATGTTTATCATACTGCAGCTTCTGTTGGAGTTTGGCAGTAGCAGACCTCTGGGCAGCTTCCCTTAGGGCGAGAAAAGGATGTGAGGTAACATCTTTGACATAAGCTGCAGGTGTAGCTGGTGTTGCAGATGTTGCTGTAGGACCACAGTTTAACAAAAGGTGTAATGGTAAATGTGGCTCCCTACCGTGGGCCAAAAAAAAAAGGGAGAAAATCCTGTGCTACAATTGACAGTGGTATTGTAAGCAAGTTCTACCTGCGGTAAATAATGCACCCACTCTCCCCCAGTCTGAGACAAATATTTTGTCAGTTGGTCCTTGAGAGTCCTATTGAACCGCTCTACCATACCATCAGATTGAGCATGGTATGGTGATGTACAAGTTTTCTTAACTCCAAGTAAAGAACAAAACATCCTCATTAAATCAGATTCAAATTGCCTGCCCTGATCTCTGTGTATTGATTGAGGAATGGCATGATGCTTGATGTACTCCTCAAAAATACATTGTACTACAGTGGGAGCACACTGAACTTTCAGGGGATATAAATTGACATAACGAGTAAAATAATCCATGAGGACCAACACATACCGGTATCCACCTGATGTTACTGGGAGTTCAGTTGTATCTGCGGCAACTTTCTGAAATGCCCTGACTGAATGGGCTGCAGGGGTGCTTCCTCATGTGGAGTGGGGGAACCTCGCTTTTGGGAAGGCAGACATTCACTACAATACTTATATATATCACGTGACATATACGGAGAGTAACAATTTGTTCTTGCCTTCTGCAGTGCACAATCTGCACCCAAATGTCAACTAAAACCATCCCCATGAAGAGATTTCAAAGCAATAGGTACTAGCCGCTCAGGCAACACAGCCTGATAAATTAAGGCAGCATATGGATTCAGTTTGACTGCACAACAGAGAACACCATTGTGAACACTAAGCTTTGGAAATTCATGCCAGAGCTTTCACACCACAGAGGTCTTTTAAGACTCCTATAGGGGGTCTCATCTTACCCTTCTCTTTCCAAGATAAGACAGTCAGTAGTGAATTATCAGTTTGCTGCTGTCTCTGTATCCCATCTAGATCAATGGACAGGGATGGACAAGTATTTGGGACGATCAGTACAGTCTCCCCTTTTTCACTTGTACATGTCGCCATTTGGAGGTGAAGACACAGTGAATAGCTATAGTTTCAGTCTCACCAGTCGGGCCATCATCAACCTGAGTTTTCTTAAGACTAAGTAGGGGCTTATGATCAGTGATGATTTGAAAATGTGACCCTGACAGGAAGTGCTGGAAATGTTTCACAGACCACATGATTGCCCAGAGTTCTCGGTCTTAAGTGGCCCATTTCTGCTGTGCCGTAGGGTATGCAATAACATACTCTTTGCCATTTTGAACTTGAACTGAGCAGGTAAGGAAGCAATGCAAGCCTGAGAGGCATCCATGTAAAACATAAATGGCAAAGAGAATTGGGGTGAGATACTATTGGGGGATGAGTGAGTGCATGCTTTAATGACTGAAAAGCATTGTTGCAATCAGCTGTCCAATTAAACAAGGCCACCTTCTGAGTGAGAGCATTCAGGGGTGATGCAAAGATGGAAACATTTCTCATGAAACGCAGATAATACGAACATAAGCCCACAAAGGCTCTCACCTAAGTGGTGGTTCTGGGTGTTGGCCACTCACTAACCTTTTCAAGGTTCTTGGTGTCCGGCTGAAGGCCCTGGCTAGACACCACATGTCCAAGAAAAGTTATCTGAGTATTACATACAAATTACATTTGTTTTCCTTCAGCTTCAGGCCAGCGGATCTAAATTGCGGGCCTCCTCAAGACTCCTGAGGTGATCTGAAAATATCCAGTTAAAAATCAAAACATCATCCAGCTAAATTAAACACTTTTTGCAGTGAAGGCCACAGAGCACCAACTCCATCAACCTTTGAAAAGTTGGGGGACCATTAACCACATAGGCATAACTTTAAATTGGTAAAGGTCACTTCCCGTCGTAAAAGTGGTTTTCTCTCTGTCCTGTGGGTTCAAAGCCACCTGCCAATATCAACTAGACAAGTCTATAGTGCTGAACCAACAGGACCCAGACAAACTGTCTAATGCATCTGCTGGACGTGGCAATGGATATAAATCCTTTACTGTTATGGCATTCAATTTTGTAAAATCGATACAAAACCTGTAACTGCCATCCCTTTTCTTTACAAGGACAACTGGTGAAGACCATGGGTTACAACTATCCTCAATGATGTCCTCGTCCAGCAGTTTCTGAACATGGCTGCCTATTTTATCTTGAACTAGACGAGTCCATAGTGCTGAACCAACAGGACCCAGACAAACTGTCCAATGCATCTGCTGGACACAGCAATGAATATAAATTCTTTACAGTTACGGAATTCAGCTTTCTAAAATTGATACAAAACCTGTAACTGCCATCCCTATTCTTTACAAGAACAACCGGTGAACAACTCTCCTTAATGATGTCCTCGTCCAGCAGTTTCTGAATCTGGCGGTATACTTCATCTCGAATGTGAGGGGATGTTCTATAGGCCAATTGGCTCTGCATTTCCTGTCCTTATACTATGTTGAACTCTATCAGTTGTACAACAAATCCCTGTTGTGTGAACTTAATATGTCTGCAGATATTTAAGAATTAAACCCTCTAATTCCTGTCTCTGCTCACCATAAAGTGCAACCTGGCTAAGGTCAACTTTGGGTAATATTACAGGCTGAGCATGGACTTTGACTACAGTAGTTTAAACTAGTTAAAATTCTCCCCCAGACTGGTTAACAACTGAATGAAATTCCCCAAGTACTGTAGCTTGTCCCCTGGCACATGGCAATCTTCAGCAGTGGGGTTCATAACCTGAACGCAAGCCACATCCCTTTTCACAGAGGTCAATGTTCGTGCTACTAACAGACTAGGCATGTGGTGCAAATCAAGTTCTAAGATACCAGTATAATTGGGACTGTATTCAAGCTTGCTCACGTTAGACTGAATCTTAATCAAGACATTCATTTGGCTTAAAGCAGGAATGGTCACAGGTGCCAGCATTACAGCACTGCACTTTAAAGGAGCTATCTGGGTTCTGTTTAACAATGGAACAGTCCTGTTCCAAAGTTTCAACTGATTTGTGGTCAGGTCAATGACTGCATGATGTTTCTGTAAAAAGTCCCAACCAAGAATCATTTGTTACTACCTATACATCATGGCTGAACACTCTTCACCTAGCCTAATGGAAATACGGAGTGTGTCTAATGTGTCCAAACAATCCCCTGTAACTGATTTGGCAAGGACAGATGACCTTTGAATTGGCCTTCTTTGTCATTTCCGTGAAAGCACAGCCGCAGCTCGACCCTGTAGTGGATAATCCGTCTAACATTAGCTGAAGGGTCATGCCCTGTGCTGGCTGTGGATCAATAATTTCCTCTTCTGACATGTATGAGTGAGGATGAAGAAAAAAACGCACACTCTAGAAAGTCTAAACTAAGTACAAAGAATCATATGCGCAACAGCTCTTCTTACAAAACTTTGAAGCCAGCCACAAAGTAGAGCTAATGCACAGTCCACTCACCAATCCAGCTAGCAAGCTAGTCCCAAAAAAGTCAGTGAAAAACAGCAGTAACTGTTAGCTGCCTTTGTTCTAGTCGTAGAAGGCGCCAAATGGAGAACTCACGATGAGAGAAAAAACACAGCTGTCATCAGTCTGTAACCTGATTTTCTGTTATTTAGCAGAACACACCCTACTGTCTGGAACCCTACAGTCTGGGATGTGAGTGAAGAGACCAGGGTACAGTTGACGAAAGATTTTCTTTATTGAACGACGTCCAGGCAGCCTTACACAGTGGACTTCTATAGTGGACTCCAAACTATTCTCTCTTTCAGAGCTACCAAAAAATCCCTCTGGGCGAACAACTCCCCTGGAACCAAAAACAGTTAATACCCAAAATTATACTTATTATGACCGCCGCTAGTGAAGCTAGGGAAAGTGGTCATATTGGTGTTTCCGCGACATTTTTCCCTTTTTTTATCTTTTGTCAACAATTGCCAGGGCACTGGGGGACATGAATCTGTGTAGGCATGTAGCCCTAGTAGTTTGTGAGCGAATAGAAGCTTTTGGCCCCCAAGGGCCACCCTCCCGCTGTGCCAGTGTCCGTCAAAGAGGGGGAGACGCCCAAAGGTTTTTGCTGAATAATTCAATGAACGTTTCACCCAACAACATGAAATTTTTGTGATATGTCGGTGTTACAGAGGTGTATCGACCCAGCCCGTAAACACTCACTTGAAGCATAGGGCCACCTAATGATCTGGGTAAATGCAAAAATTGGGATTTTGAATTGCCAATATCTTGGACCAAGAAGGTGGGAACTGCACAAAACATATCATGCACGATTAGCATAAAAACCACTACAAGCGCAGCACATGACATAAAATTTGGTCCATAGGGGGCGCTGTAATTGTACAAAATGTCATTTTGCCTATTATCTAGAGAATGCTAACGTTTACAACCAATTTTTTTTATCGTGAAATCTATTCACCCTTGCTCATTGAAAACACTGGTCGATGCCCACTTCCAAAGAAAACAATTTCCCTGAAATTTTAACATTGCGAAAGTGAATCCAAATGAACTCGTTATAGGCCGTTCATGTGAATCTCATGAATATGTCATCTACAGACAATGCTGCCAAAAAGTTATCAAGGGATGCATCTTGAGATGAACCGTTTCAAAGTTACATGTCAATGAAAATTTAACACGTAGCTTAAAATTCTTCAAAAGTCCATATCTTGGCTTGTAATTGCTTAAATTTGGTCAAAGTTGACTTGTCAACTCTAAACATCTTTCTTTTCATGTGCACAAAATTTTGTGACATTTCGTCATAGGGGGCAATGTTTCTCGTTGAAGATAGTCGATGTTAAATAACTTGTCAATTTTGCCAAAGACAACCATTTTGTGTTAGTATGCTGATGTAACAGAGGCGTATCGACCCAGCCCGTAAACACTCACTTGAAGCATAGCGCCACCTAATGATATGGGTAAATGTAAAAATTGGGATTTTGTATTGCCAATATCTTGGACTGAGAAGGTGAGAACTGCACAAAATATGTGATGCACAATCAGCACAAAGACCTTTAAAAGCACAGCACATGCCATAAACTTTGACCCATAGGGGGCACTGTAATTGTGCAAAATCTCATTTTTCCTATTCCTTCAGAAATCACTCCTACACACTACACAAACACACACAATGTCATTCATTCAAAACCCATATCCATGCCTATTTCCAGGAAATTATTTCCACACAAATTCTCACCTCACAACACTACTCTACCACTCACTCATCATATCAACAGTCCCACATTTCAATACACTGCGGCGGTCATACCATGTAGCGCTATGCGGTACATCTACAGTAGTTAACATAACAGTTTCCATTCTTCCAAAAGGACCAGATAAAATAAAAGATGTGACCATTTATGTGACCATAAATAATAACAAAACATGATAGCTCCACTCTCTTCTTCGTCTTTTGAATGTCAGGCTTCATTCTGGGCACACACACACAGATGCACACACACACACACACACACACACACACACACATGGATACACACACACACACATTCAGACCCATCCAGTGGCAGTGCTGAATTCAAGTAAATAAGTAAACGCTGGGCACACACACACACACACACAGACACACACACACACACACCCACACACACACATGGATACACACACACACACAGACACACATTCAGACCCATCCAGTGGCAGTGCTGAATTCAAGTAAATAAGTAAACGCTGGGCACACAGACACACACACACACACACACATGGACACATACATACAGACACACACACTGTGCTGGAGATGGAGTGGCTCCCCTAGAGAACAGGGCTGTGGGGAGTCTTTAGCGAGCTTGAGGTGCTGCCAGAGGCCATTTTGTCTCCTGCCAGATGCATTACCCCAGAGCTAACATGGCCGCCAGTTTCCTGAACAATGGCAGACAGCACTGATGAATGGCTGGGCAGGTTGGGCTATGGGTTGCAGCTGTGCAGGGGAGGGGGGGGGGGCTACAGGGGAAAGATAGACAGTATGTATATTTGTGTGTGTGTGTGCATGTTTTTGGGTTTGTCTGTGTGAATGTGTGTGTGTGTGTGTGTGTGTATGTTTGCATGTATGTTTATGTGTGTGTGTCTGCATTGTGTTGCTTCAGGCAGATACACACAGAAAGAGAGCATCTTGAGGTGGAAGATCTGAAAGTAGCAATTCATCTGTCACAGACGTCTGTGCTTTTCACTCATTTCATATCACAGCACTTCACATCAGCTAACACACCAGTCCAGCATGCTTAATGCTTTTCATAGAGCAGCTACATCACAACAGTCATTGTGCATTAACATAAAATATAATAGACTAAAAATCCCCATTATCAATAGCACTGTGCTTACTGGGACAAAGGTCTGTAGGCCATCCATTATGGCGTTTAGGTTGATGTGATGGCTGTCGGAGGTTAATCTAACGTGACAAAGGTTGTGTTTCTACATGCGTGTGCTCTGGCCCCACTCCACTGGTGATTGACACCTGAACACCTCTCCACATGCCAGGGGTCAGAGGTCAAGCGTATCTAAATGAAGTGCTTCCCCAGAGGCCAGACATGACTAAATAAAGTGTTCATATATCATTCTGTGTGTGTGTGTGTGTGTGTGTGTGTGTGTGTGTGTGTGTGTGTTGGGTTATATGGTATACACGGACCACTGACCTGACTTTTCACCTGGGCTATCCAGACATCATACGAAAAGCCAGTGTATGCCAAGGTCCGCGTAATTCGCAGAATGTATTTGCATTTTTTTGTGTCTAAATAGCATTTATTTTCGTTTTTTTTTGCAAGTCTGTTAAGGTCTGCGTAATTAAAGATAGAATATTTCATTTGTTAGTGTCTAAGCAGCAAATATTCTCATTTTTTTTGAATGACCATTTAAACCCTAACCTGATTTTTCAGTGTATTCCAGTGTATATAATAGCGCCATCTGGATTTTGATTTAGTATTGCAATTTCATACACATTTTTCATACACACGGTATAAAAGTAGCAGGCTTCCTGCTGATTGGCTGAGATTTTGGGAGGTGGGCCACAGGAGGGGCTTATGACCCTTTACTGTATATGCTAATGACATGGTCGGAGCTCAGTCTACACATGCGCAGATCAACAGTTACATGTGCTCTGGAGCAACACAGCAGAGTGGAGGATTGAAAGAGAAAAAGGTAAGCAGACATTTTCATATATAGTACAGTTTTACTTTACTAGACTAACACCAATCTGCATGTATACATTGATTCATGCTGACGGAAAGAACAGGTGGCAGAGACAGCATTTATGCTAGCAGGACCTATCATAAGATAAAAATAACTAACATGCAAAGGTTAAGTAGTAGTTTCAGGTGCTAAAATAATAAAGCAATCGAAAATAATGAGGTACCTGCGAAACAACACACAGTATAGGCTGTCCTTTCCCAAGTTCTATAAAAAGCAACAAAGAAAAAAGCTAATGCTAATCGCGATTGCTAATCGCTAACAAGTGGATACACTTTCTAGACATAGCCAGCTAGTAAGTCACTGCTTTATGTTACACCATATAAAGCTGACATAATAAAATACATGGAAATAGAGGTCACAACCTTATATTGAGTGAAGTGTACAAAACGATATGATATACAAAACCATAGTCATAAAAGTGGTGGATGGTGGTGTGGAAATTAACAGCGAACATCCAGGAACATTGAGGCTCCCCCACACGAGCGTAGCAACCATAGCCATTCGAAACAACTAAGGTACCATTCTGTCCTGTTGTAAGTAGCCTAACTTCCTTGTGAAACAGTTTGCAACTTTCAACATTGTTCAGCTTTTATTTCGATTGTGTTATATGAACATCACTTTAGTGATCTTACAATAGCAGAGCAAATATCCTGACGTGACAGATACCTAGTGACAGGCTTGCACACACCTAACTCAGAGGGGAGGTAAGATAAGGGAGTATCACATTACTTAGCAGCGATTAATAAACCCACGTCTAAAGTCTGTTGCACCCGTAAGCCTCGAAATATATTATTAAAAAGCAGTTAAATTATTTTTAGCCATCAGTTCGCTGATTATTATCCGTGGCACGCATAGACCTGACAGTAAAGGTTCATGTAGTACCTTCTCGGTCAGCATTGCCAACACGCTTGCCAGACTTTATTAGCTTCTGTAGTGCTGTATTTGGCTCGAGGTAAGTTAACGCCGAATCAACAAAACAACATCTTAAATGACTTCGCAATACCGATTAACAAAACGCATTTACCTCATCTGGTGCTAATCGGTGCTACGAAGCCATTTAAGATGTTGGTTTGTTATTGAATCAGAATTCTATGCGTGTTCACCAGCGCAAGTCACCGTTTTGAACCAAGGCGCAAACTACTTTAAAAAGAGAGCGAATGTAGGCTACGAGGTTAGTTCAAAGCTCAATCCAACATTGCAGCAGCCAGTAAAGTCAAACAAGATCCAAGGTGATAAAAACTAAACTAACTAAACAGTGTATATTGTCTTTGTAGATTAGGTTTGAACATGCTTTTACCACATTAATGTATGTTAGACATTAAAATAAAACTGTGCTAGTCCTTTGCATTGCATTGCATTGCCAGCTAGCAAAACACAACTTGTGCATGGTATCGTATTGGATTTGTGAGCTGCAGGTGTATCAACGAAACCAAAAACGCTGTTTGTTCAGTTATACAGACTTTTTTTGATTACACAAACTCCATGTGCACTCAAATTTTGAGACAGACCACCCTCTGGGTAGCAACATTGTATTTGGAGAAATCCAATACGATCCTACCATGTGCACGTAGTGATAAACATTGTGTTTGTATGTCATGGAGGTATTATACTAAATAAAGAATGGGATTAAGTCCTGTTCCCAATTCATTTAAATGGGAAATGCCAGGCTAGTGAATTCTGTGTGTACTCACCTGAATGTGATATGGTTTATATGGACTATGGTTTGTAAGTACTCTCTCATTCATGGTAATGCCTGTTTCAAAGTTTTAAGTCCACCAACATAGACGTTGTGTGTGTATGTAGTCACCTGGATGTCATATGGTTTGTATGGACAGTGTTTTGTTAGCACCCTCTCCTGAAGTGATTTTGAAAGTCCTGGTCAGTGTATAATCTGAATGTTTGTAAGTGTGTGTGTAGTTAACTGAATGTGAAATGGTTTATATGGTTTATTTAACCAGACTGAGATGGATAAAACCAACCAGACTGAGATGGATAAAAGAAAGCAGACTGAGATGGATAAAACCAACCTGACTGAGATGGATATAAGCTCAACAAGTCCAGTGCTTGGTCCACTCAGCAAGGCTGAACAGGTAAGTGAAATGTAGCCCAAGATAATCTAACCCCCCCCCCCACCACCACTCCAGCGCTGAGAGAACTACAACTAGGATGACAGGCTATTGACTAAACAACAGCACAATCTTAGTTCTTGTGTGTGTGGTGTAATTGTCCAATTACTTGCGTTTCAACATGGAGGGAATCTGCATCATCTCTTTTGTAATATCAGCCAGTGAGTGCGTGATTCCCCCCCCCCCCCCCACCTGGTTGAGTCTAGACTGTTTTCAGGGGAATTCTTTTAGAAAGATTAGGAGACTCCAATTCCCCACCTGCAGCTAAGGATGTTGAACATGTATAACCTCATCAAATACAGATTGTCATTAATATCTTAAATTCTATACCTTACATACATGTAGTCATCCAGTGAGGTTTTAAACAAAGTTCTTATCATGCTCTTTGTAAGAAATAGGATTGTTACAATTATTCAAGCCTCTAAAACCCCCTTGAATTGTACATCTTTAGTAGAAGCCTATTCATTGTTTATTTCCTCCATGGTGTATCTGTTACAGAGCAACCGTACTAAGATGAGAGAAAGCAACCCGCCTAAGATGGATGAAACCAACATGACTGAGATGGATAAAACCAACCAGACTGAGATGGATAAAACCAACATGACTGAGATGGATATAAGCTCAACAAGTCCAGTGCTTGGTCCACTCAGCAAGGCTGAACAGGTAAGTGAAATGTAGCCCTTCATTACAATCCCTCTGGCAATGTTTTTAACCCACCAACATGTGACATAGCCATTGTTTGTGTGTGTGTATGTGTAGTCCCATGGATGTGATATAGTTTATATGGCTGTTTTTTTGGGGGGAAGGACTCTCTCATAAAGTGATTTTCAAAGTGTAGGTTAGTGTATCTGAATGTGTGTGAATGTGTGTTTAGTTACCTGAATGTGATATGGTTTATATAGAAAGTGTTTTGTAAGGACTCTGTTATTAAGAGATTTTCAAAGTGTAGATCAGTATTCATTGTAATGCCTGTGTCAAAATTTGACATTGTGTTTGTATGTCATGGAAATATTATACTAAGTGGAGAAAGGGATGAAGTCCTGCCCCTTATTCATTTTAATGGGAAATGCTAGGCTAGTGGATTCAGCCACAATTGAATTAATTTTTCAGTTTTCAAAATGTAGTTTCACAGAGCTCATTTCCCCCCTAATTGTACTTAGCCCATTCAGTTCCACATTACTGACTGATGTCTGGTAGAGCAGAAACTTATATCGAGGAAGGACATTGGTTGTTCAAAAATGGACGCTGACCCTCGTGCATGAGGTTAGGGTGGAGCACCCACCAACGAGCATTGGGAAAAAGGGGACAGATATTATGCAGTTTCTGGAAAATGGTGACGAGTAAGGGCTTTGCTAATCAGTGAAGGGAACCAGCCAAATTTTGACCGCCTGGTGTACGTAGTCACCTGGACGTCTCATGGTCTCAAATGATTTTCAAAGTTTAGGTCAGTATAAGATCTGAATGTGTTTGATTGTATGTGTGTACTCACCTGAATGTGATATGGTTTACGTGGACAATGTTTTGTGAGTACTAGGCTGAACGGATAATCTGAATGTTTAATGTTTAGTACTAGGGCTGAATGGATAATCGGAATGTTTGTGAGTGTGTGTGTAGTTAACTGGAAGTGAAATGGTTTATATGGACAGTGTTTTGTAAAGACACTCTCATAAAGTGTTTGTCAGTGTGTAGGTCAGTGTAAGATCTGTATGTGTGTAGTCACCTGAATGTGATATGGTTTACATGGACCATGTTTTGTGAGCACTCTCTCATGAAATGCTTTTCAGAGTGTAGATTAGTAAAAGATCTGAATATGTCTGAATTTAGCAGTAAACCACCCAGGTACGTTCATAAGAGGGTCCCTGTTCCACGTGGGCTTGATAGTGGCATTACTTTGGTTTCTTGAACAACCTGGATTTGATCTGTTTTTATTGTAATATGTATTGTATATTTCTTATTTACACCTGTCTGATTACAAGTATTTCTTTACACTATGTTGTTTTCTTCTTTTGGTATTAACAATACCTTACATGCCAAAAATAGACGTTAGTTTTTTTACTTGTTTGCTCTTTTTGAACCGTTTTAGGGAACCACTGTAAATAAAAAGAAAAAGTTCATCCATTCAAGTGAAGAAACTGATCCGGTTGTCCGCAGTGAAAAGGTATGTTGTATGCCAGGTTAATATTAGCTTGCCCTTTTAGGGTTTTATAGATATCAAAATGTGAATTTAAACTGTCAAACTTCAATTTCTTTCAATCTGTTATTATTAAACGTTAACATAAATTTTCGCCAACAGTGTCAAAATCATCGGCTTGTGTGTACAACCGTGTCATCCTTGGACAAGTGTATGCAGTGTGTGGGACCTGTATCGGCCTTCAAATGGCTTGGATACAAGTGCAAAGGTGAGATGCTGTATTTAGTACAGTGGTGAGTGTGTCGCAGAGCCGTTCTGGGTGGGTCGCAGAGCTTGTAGTTAAAAAAAAAAGGTTACCATCTCAAACTTAATTCCAGACCGCTACATTACTTGAAATGTAAAAGAAAATCCAGTGTTCCCCATGCAAACACATGACTGGTGCTCTGCTGCTCTGCAACTAAATTCTAGGGGAAACACTGAACATCATTGAGGAATGGGAAAACACGGGTTACTTTTAACCTTAGGTCTGTATTGTAATGTTAGTATAACTGCTTTGCATAGAAACCCTAATGAAAAATCATCCTTTGTACATATTCTCGGATAGCATTCTGCATGCTTTTATCCAGAGCGACTTACAAAAATGGGGACATAAGCTACGGGGTGTAGAGGAACACAGAGTAAGCAGACTACCCTCATACATACAAGGAGATGCATGTGCCTAAGTAAGTTTCCTGGAGCAGAGACACTATGGGTGCACATACATCCTACACAGGCACAATTATACAAGCATGAGGCACTTAGTTGTTTTGTAAGGTTTTGTTAGGAAGCGAAGTAGTCTCGTAAGAGAAGGGTTTTTACTAGCCTTTTAAAGGTAGCAAGGGATGTCGCTGCTCTTGTAGCAGCTGTTAGGTTGTTCCACAATTGAGGTACAACGACAAAGAAAAGTTTAGAGTGACCTCGCCTTGTGAGAGGCAAGAGTATGGCCAGTCGGTTTGTATTAGAGGACGCTCTGGACGGAACGTGAGCCTTTAGTAAGACATTGAGATAGGCAGAGGCAGATCCTGATGTGACTTTGTAGGCTAACGTCAAAGCCTTGTGTTGAATTCTGGCAGCCACCAGGAGCCAGTGTAGGTTTCTGAAGACGTGTGCCCTTTTGGGTTGATTGAAAACCAGTCGTGTTGCTGCGGTCAGGACCATTTGCAATGGTTTGATTGCACAAGCAGGTAGGCTGACTCGGAGGGAGTTGCAATAGTCAAGTAAAGAGGTGACCGTAGCCTGTATCAGGAGCTGAGCAGCATACTGGGTCAGGTACGGTCTGATTTTTCTAATGTTGTACAATGCATGGCAGCAGGACTGTGCTATGGAGTTGGTCTTTGGATAGCAGGGTGGCAGGTTTGCAACAACCCTGCACCACTAGGAGGAATGTGGGTGGGGTTACATAACATAAGAGTAACTACTGCACTCTTGCACCCTCATCTATGGTTGAAATGCCCTTGAGCAAGGCATCTAACCTCACACTGCTGCAGGGACTCTAACTGAAACCCTGTAAAAATAATTGTAAGTCGCTCTGTATAAGAGTGTCAGGTAATATAATGTGTTTTTTTAAATGTTTATTTTGAAGCATCTGTACACTGTAATCATTGGACTTTTATTCATACCATCTCCTAGATGACATTGTGTTCAGTGATGCTGACACTGAGAATGAGTCCGATGAAGGTGACACGGAATCCAGTGGAAAAGACTGGGGAACCAATGAACCTGTCAATGCTGCTTCAGAGTCTACAGTCACAGAGCAGATCCATGACACTGCAGATTTTAGTAAGTTTCCTTACTTTACACTTGTGTTTCTGTTCATGAAATTTATTTTTAATACCTTTTTTCCCTTATTATATGTTCAGCAGAAACAGTGCCAACATTGACATCTACAGTAAATAAGACTGTTCCTGACTGTAAAGGTAAGGCCAGTTCAATAAACTGTAAACTGTATTTGTATAACACAATTCATACAAGATGTAGCTAAACAGTTTGGTAGGAAGACACAAGACAACATCTGTTGCAGCTCAGTAGCGTCAAAAAAAGAGGAAGTTCATTGGGGTGGTGTCAAAAGCTCTTGCTAGTTCTTCCCAGGGAACGACGGGTGAGAAAAAATAGTGGTTATTTGAAATTTAGGAGGAAACCATAACACAGAAACAAGAGGCACGGCCCTTACATTGCCCCCTGCCCATCAGACACTCAGCACTACCCCCCACATACATCCCACCATCAGCACCCTACGTTCTATATCAGCAGTCATGGTGGCCTTTCACACATTTGCATTGGCATGTTGGCGTCTAGCACC